>UCOH01007425.1:0-16742 GCA_900474275.1 Synergus japonicus
AATAATTTAATATATTGATATGTTTTTAATAATCTTTTATTTTTTTTATAATACTATCAGATTGAAAAATAAAAAAGAAAAGAAAAAGGAAGAAGGAAAAAAAAAGGAAAATGTTAATCTAGGAAGAGAAGGAGAAGAGTCAATTTGGAGAGTATGCTGACAAGGAGAAGGGCGGACTCGGTGGGGCAGAGGGGGTGGTTGGAAGAGTAGGGGTAGAGGGGTAAATTTGAAGAATTTAGGAAGAGGGGGAAGAATGAACAATGCTGGAAAAGGAACAACGTTTTTAAATATTAAAAATTATTATCTAAAATAAAGAAAAAAAAATAAAGTTAAATATATAAACTTCTTATTGCTTCCTCTATGAGGAAGCAAATCATATTTGCTTACAGGAAGCAAAGTGCTCATTAAATGAGCACAAAAGTTGATATAACTTTACAGCTAGTTACAAAATTTAAAGAAATTTCACCAGATTTTAAAAGATGTTAAAGGGATTTTAAATAATTTTACGAAACTTATAGAAATTCCTGACATTAGACAAGAAATTACAATTTTCTATATTTCGAAAGTGACAAATTCTCAATTATTTTGTATATTTTTGAAATCCCTTAAAAAATTTTTACATCCTATGATTTGAAATTGTTTAAAATTCTCTGAACCTTTTTAATAAAAGATGTGTAATACGAAAAATTAATCACGCGCGGATCATAATTTCTCGTTCAATTAAATATATTTATTCAACCGAAAAAGATCCATTTTCAACTGAAAATTTTAATTGTCGAGGAAAAAAGACGAATGTTCAACAAAGAATGGAATATTTGAATTGCTAATAAAGAAAATTAATCTTCAAGCAAAAATAGTATAATGAAAAAAAAATTAAGGAAAATTTGAAAGTGATTTAAAAAAACTTAATTTGAACATATAAAAACGATTAATAATCGATAATCGTGTTTTTATTTTTATGCCCTTGCCAAGAAATGTTTTAAGGGACAGTTTCCTGATTTATGTAATAAGGAGTGAAGGGGGTGGATTGGTCTAGTATATTTTTCCTCAGCCACTTTTCGATTCTAAATCCGGTCAACTTTTCTATCCCAAATTCGACCCTGAGATGGATTATCAATAAAAAATTAATTACTTTAACTTTTAACGAAGAAACTTAAATTTTTTAAGGGAACAGTTTACTTTTCATGCAAAAAAGTATATTTTCGCAACAAAAAAGTTGAAATTTCAGTTGAAGAGATAAATTTTCAACCTAAAAAGCTAAATGTTTAACAAAATAGTTAAAATTTCTTATGGGGTTTGGTCGATTCAGAGAAAAACGAGAGAAAAGGAAATTTCCTTGAAAACAGGAGAAAAAAAGGGGAAAGACTAGCTTGCATCACTATTTAAAATTGAAATACCAGCTAAAATTACTAAACGTCATTAAAATTCGAACAAAACTTTCAGAGAACGTAAAACCTCCCCCAGTAGTTTAAACCTAGGACTAAAGTGCTATTCGAAAAGTAACTATTTTGGATTCTCTATCGGAAAATATTTTTAAATCATCTGCTCTTCTTTATTAGACCTCAACCTATATAGGATTGATTGCATTAATGTAATCACGAATCAGTTTCTATCATCACAATAAACATGTTATTGCTACTTTCTATATCTTGATTTTGCGCGCAAGACGCCCACCATCTTCGAGGGGCAAAGAAGACGGGATTGGCCTTGGCTTCTGCTTTCAGCGACAGTTGTTTACTATGTTCTCGGGACGTTCGCTTTCATCGATCGCCCATCAGAAGGATGGTTTACTCTTCTTCACTAGCTATATATTTCCAAGGGCAGTTCAATAATCTCAGAAATCAATGAAAGACCCATCATTTCAATTTCAAACTCAAGAATTTGCAAAGTCTTTTAAATCAACAGATCCCTAAGATTTCATCAATTCCAACAAGGTATCCAATATAAAAGCTAGATATTGCACCATATTATTTAAATATAACTTTGGATTTTCAAGATTGACTTAGAACAGACTAATTAAGCTCAGCCATTCCAAAAAAACAATTGGTCAACTTTACTTTCACAAAATTGAAAATCATTCCTTGGCTCACATTCTAGTTCAATTGCCTGTGCACGCGATGATATGTAATATAGATAATGCGAACTTCAAATAAACAGGATTCAGTGAACCATGTCCTAGTACACCAAATGGTGTGTACTTTGGTTCAGTATGCAGATGAAGATCATAAAACAGTAGTGTAACAAGGTTCTATTTTGGAACATGCAAATTGAATTGCCGCAAGTCGATTTCAATAGTTGTTGATGTTTAGAGTCTTTTTAGCATCACTTACAACGACTTCAAAAGGCTTCCGACACTCATCATCTCCAACGAGTCTTTCAGTGCCATCAAAAATAATCTTCTTGGCCTAAACAGTAAATTCGTACAGTATTCGTTCAGAATATTGGGAAACTTGATAGCAGAAGATTGAAAATAGAATTGCACCATATCTCGCACATGGGACGATTTCAGGGTTGAGTGACGATGGTCTGTATTTCTTTGAGGACTATCGCTGAAAGGAGAAACGCATGTGTGTTTACTATTTACGTTCCGGTCGTTCGTGGTCACGATGTACTTAAATCGTCCACGAACGTGCAGCCTACACGTTCACATGCAAGTTGTTGCTTGACGCGACGTGCCTCATGCAGACTGTTTACCTTCAGTCTGGGTTCCTACGTACCTTTGAGATATAAGTGAATTATTGACCTTAATTCAATCTACGAAGTTCGCTGCTTTGATTTCACATCCCTCAATGATTTTATGATAGCTCAATCAAGAGCTATTTCTGAAAAAGAGCGAATTGGGTCAATGAATAGACATAAATGTTTAAAATGATATCATAAGCTAAATGTATTGATGGTACTAATAATCTGCATGCTTAAAAGACCTTAACCCGTTTAATGAACTGGAACACACATTCCATTGTTTATCCTCGGGGCATCAAACCTCTAGAGAGTGAATCATAAACCGTTTCGAAGCGAATCATCAGTTTCACTCTTTGCCCCTCACAACTCAAATCATCTTGTTCTCGATAATTAGATCTTGGGTGGATTTAGCTCAAGGTAAAGAAGACTTGAAAGATATAAAAGCAATAAGCTCTAAGCACGCGATAAGAGTGATATACGCAGTAACGATGGAGCTTTTGAAGACATTAAGAGACATAAAGATGTCGTAACTGAGAGGAGTCTACGAGATTTTATGAACCAGGAAAAACAAGTAGGAATGCCTTGTAAAGTTAAGAAAAAAAAACAAGAATTGGGAATCAACTTGAGAACTTTAGCTCAAACATCATTTATATATAAGAACATTTACGATCAGCTTGCGGAACCTACGAATTTATTGCATTTTTTGTATAGTCACTAAAGTTTCTGATTACGATTTCATCTTCGGACTTGTCATCTGTAGTTTGTTCTAAATTTTCATTAATTTCCTTCCAGTCTGTTTCTTTTTCAACCTTGAGTAACATTAAAGTTCTACCAGTGATTCTCAACATCTCTATATGTATTCCAAAACTTAGCCTAATTGATTCTTCAAATAACTAAGCCTCCAGGTTATTTCTGATCTCTAGATAAACTACAGACTTCTCCTCGAATTATTACTTGTCTTGAATGTTATGCAACACTCAAAAGTAGAGCCAATGTCAATTATATCATCTTATCTCTGAAACACTCTAATCCTTTTTGTAAACTTTGCAACTCATTCCTTTCCTCATTCTTTCCAGCAGTCTTCTCTTTTCAGCCGCATATATTTTTATAGTTATCGACCATGACCAACGTAAAGAAATATTATTAGAAACTACATAATATATAGATTACAGAGCTACCTAGTCTAAGAACTTCTAAGGATCCAAGTGTTAAAGTTAAAATTCAATTCTTCATTTTACTCAACGAAAATTATAGATAAATATTTTTCGCTCTGTATCGCTAATCTTTTTCCAAATATAAAACTGCATACAGAGCGAAAAAATATTTAATTTCAATATTTTTTCCCTAAAACGAAGAAATTAAAATCTAACTTCAAAGTACAACTTCATAACTTCATATTTTCATTTTACTTAAAAAGTATATGAATTAGGTATTTTCTCGCTCTGTGCGCATAATTCTAGTTATAAACTAATTAATCCCACAAAGACCTGGTAGCACTTTGAGCAAGATTCTTCTTTTAGAGCAAGATATAGACGCACAAGTAAAACATTCGGCTTCCAAAGTGGGGAGAAGACAGCTGATCGCGTCAAAATAAGCACATATGAACGCATATACCCATACCCACCTCTTTCAAGTCAAGTAATCAACTAAGCAGACAGGCCAGGCCAACCGTCACAACAGCGTCGTTTTCCCCTACTTCCTCGTGGTTTCCCTCGCTCATTCCAGAGATCTCATTCACTGCCCTTTCTGCTCGAGGGACCCGGCAAAATCGTCTGTGGTAGCAGACGACGTAGCATCCTCGTCACGACGAGAATCGGCGCCACGCGACCTCTCGCACACCAGCCAATCGCGTTGATGGCCGGCGTGGCAGCCAGCCAATCGCGAGCTGGATGAAGCGTGAAAGCAACTCACGATGACGACAATCACAAGCAGACACGCCGAAACGAAAACAATCAACACCGGCTGACCAAGAGAGTCCAAAACAAACCAGTATTCTTGTAGAAGGTTCAGCAGGATATTGTAGAATTCACTTACTGAACGACTAGCAGCGCCTAGAGACGCCAAAAATGCGCCACCTGCGGCATGACCATCTCCACAACACTCATATGACATTTGGCACGACTTTAGTCACTAGACGCGACCTTGAGGCCGACAGAGTCCCGAGTTCGGTCGACACCCCCTTCGTCTTGTTGTAGAACGTCAAATAACGATTCCAGGTCGTTATTTGCCCGAGGAAAAGGCCAAGTCGCAAAACGTGATTCCCCCACGGGGCGACTGGACGCGACTGCAGCCACACGAGTTTTCCCTTTCGACCGTCGTCTCCTGCCGGTGTGTGGGTGGCCGGCTGAGAGCGCTGTCGCGACTCAATACACGTGCAGGTTGCTGAAATAGAGACAAACACAGAAGCTGGTTAAGCGATAAGACGATGATAATGTATTGATAATGCGTAGCGCATGTACTTACAAGTGAAACTGGTGGTAAAAGGATTTCGAAAATGTTCTCTGCATGAGAATGAGTACTGTTATGAGCTGAGGTTGCTATTTTTAATT
The DNA here is from genome assembly GCA_900474275.1 of Synergus japonicus. Classification (NCBI taxonomy): domain Eukaryota; kingdom Metazoa; phylum Arthropoda; class Insecta; order Hymenoptera; family Cynipidae; genus Synergus; species Synergus japonicus. Next base: position 5,232 of record UCOH01007425.1, read on the forward strand.
GTTGTTTGTAAACAGATAAGGCCATCATCTGTGATGAACGGGTGAATACTAGAAAGGCAGAGAAAAAAAGAAATATTGATAATCAGCACGAGATGTGTACTTATTAGTTATAAGAGATTTGTAATTATTAGTTTTACAACTAGGGATGTTGGATTCTTTGGAAAGAATCGATTCTTGAGTTTATGTATTAATTAGGAAAGAATTTATTCTTGGAAAGGTCAACTTGGACGGAATAGATCTTCTAAAGATCGATCATTTACTTGCCTTAGTGAAAGCATTGGATTGAAATTTATCCCGAATCAATCCAAATAATTCCAATCCAATCCAAGTCAATCAATCAATCAGTTTCATTCTGATCTAATCTAAAGGAAATTTTCAGTTCGAATTAATTCAAAGATCATTCAAAATCAATACCAATGAATCCGGTCGATTAGAAATTTCAATACGAATTAATCCGGTCTATCCGCATTAATCTGAATGATTCCGAACAATTTATTCGGATTTATTCGGATTAATTTTGAACAGGCTTCGTGTTAAGGATGTTGGAGTCAAGTTCTAATCTAAAAATTCGATTTCTTCATTTTACTCAACAAATATTTAATTTTGAATTTTTTCTCTTTGTAGAATTAATCAATTTTTAACTAGAATTATACGTACAGAGCGAACAAATATCTAATTCAAATATTTTTTACTAAAATAAAAATATTTAATTTTGAAGTCAGATTTTGAATTCTTCGTTTTATACAAAAAGTATCGACACTAAATATTTTTCGCTCTGTATGCAGTTTTATATTTGAAGAAATATTAGCGCTACAGAGCGAAAAAATATTTATCTATACTTTTCGATGAGTAAAACAAAGAATGGAATTTTGAACTTAACACTTGGGTCTTTAATTCTCATTGAAACTTCATTCGGATTAGATCGGAATGACACTTTTTGGTTCGATTAAAAATTTTGGAATGATTTGGATTAATTCGGAATAAATTTCAATCCGAAGCTTTCCCTAGGGTGACGCATATAAAAATAAAAATAAAATAAAAAATAAAAATACATTCGTCTTACTAATCAACTAGTTCTCGGAATGAGAATGAGTACTGTTATCAGGTTGTTGTTTCTAATTGTTGTTTGTAAACATAAGGTTATCAGCGGTAATGAATACTAGATAGTCAGAGAAAATAAGAAATATTGATAATTCGCAATTATTTGTGAGAACCTCTGTAAAATGATGAATATATAGAACCAAGTCATCAAGGTCGTCACCTATTCAACCTTTTTCACTTTTTCACCATCTTTCAACTGATAAAGTCGAATCACATGAAACATTATTGGCATTGAAATTTTTCGACTAATTAAAATAATAGGAAGTTCACTTTTTTTTAAAGTTGAAAATATTTTTACTTGATACTCGCAATTTTCTTAAATCTATTGTATTCCTTTGAAATCCTTAAAGAAAAATTGAAAAGCCTTTCATATCCCTTTGAAAACTTTTCAAATTTCTTGAAATTATATAAAAATCATTTAAAATCCCTTGAAATCGTTGAAATCCTGTAAAATTACTTCAAAATGCTTAAATGTTTATGAATTCCTTTGAAATTCCTTCAAATTCCTTTAATTCATTTAAAATTTCCTTAAAATCCTCTAGAGCATTTTAAATCGTCTGAAATTAATTAAAATCATTAAAAATGTATTAAAATCTTATGAAATCTCTTGAAATCCTTTAAAATATCTTCGAAATCTCTTCAAATTCTCTAAAGTTTCAAAATTTCATATCCCAAAATACCTAAAACTTGAAATTCTTTAGAATCAGTCAAAATATCTTGAAATTTTGATAATTGCAAAAGAGATCTTTCAAAATTGTTTAAAACTCTTTAAATTCATGGTGATGTAGAATTTTTTTAAATTCTTTTCAATTAACCTTGAATTCTTCTGTATTCGTCCTAAATTTTGTTAAATTTCTCTTAAATTCATTTGAACTCCGCAAGTCACATAGAATTTTTTATTTCGAATTGATCTTAAATTTTGTTGAATTCACTTGAAATTTTACTAAATTTATCATTGAATTTGTTTAAAATTAAATTTCGAATTGATTCAGAATGGATTTTAATCCAAAGCTTTCGCTAGTAGGGTGAAAACCAAATTGAAATTTTACTAGTTTAAATTTGGTGCTAATGGTTTCTATAAGACAATCAAATAGAAAAAAATTGTCCATAGAATCTCTCTAAATTTGAAGCAGTTATTTTTTACTGATCATCAGAAAATAACTGATTAAGTATCTGTAACTCATTCAGATTTCCAAATTCATTTTGAAGTGGTTTATATATGAATAGAAAGTGAACTCGAAAATCCGTATAGATTACAGGTCATTGATGTCTTAATAAAACCGAACTGCCGTAGAAACTTGGTACCCACTCTGCAATATTCAGTTTAGAATTGCAAGTTGAAACCAGTAGAAAGTGGACTCAAAAACTCGAATAAATTACAAATAGTTAAGCTCCCTATAGAAGCGAATTAATCGCTACCATCTTTTGGAATCAGTTTAGACTTCCAAATTAATTTTCTTTATAGACCAATCAAAAACCTCTTCATGATCTACATTTATCATTCCAAATTGAGAACAACTAAAATACATAATCTATTTGGTTGAATTTGGGATTTACGTGACAATATAATCAACGTAAAACCGAATAAACTTTGTTTAATTGGTCAGTAGGGGATGTCTTCGTCGTATAGATAACTTCATATATCTTTATGATTGTTCACTTTTTTTTACTATATTTGTGTATAATTCTGAATTTAAAATTCAAGACGAATTAATATCTTATAGCATCCTTATAACTTTCAATCTCTGGCAAAAAAATTCCATATCCAGTTGTAAATTCCAGTATTTCCAGTTAAGAACAGTTTGAGGATAAATAAATTATTATTATAATATATGTTAATGTTACTACATTTTATAAAATTTTTAATTGGCAATTTCTGATTATTAAAAATTTTTTAATTATCCAATGCATATCAACTTCAAAATAGCAAATCAACAACTTTTTGAGCGAGGATAATTAAATCGCTTCCAAATTTTTATAATAATTTATGGATTTAATTACACAAACCCTGTATTCATTACTGCCTGATGTAGTGTTACTTAAACTGTTCGCAGCTGTCAAATTAATAACGAGTAAGAAGATTTAAACTCACCTTAAATTGTTAGCGGTCATGAGAGAAGGGGAAGTCTTTACAGGCTTTATAGGTTTGGAAGTGCCTTCAACAAGGTTTGAGTTACAATTTTTGCGGAACCGGTTTCTTGCAACTGGGTTCTCAAAGATAAACGGAACTACAAAGAACAGCAGTTGAAACCACAGAGTCATTGTCAAGGCTGTCCTTCATTGCATTAAAAACGATAGATTACCTACAAATGTAAATAAACTTGTTAAAAAAAAATACTCAGACCAAAATATAATTTAATTCAGTATAATAAACAGAACAATCGTAAAAGAAATTCAATTATATTTTCCAATACTTAATGGCAGAATTATTTGAATGAAAAGCTTTAATACAAATTTTTTAGAAATTATTCGGGAATAATTTTAAAAGAAGGGATATTAGAAAGTGGAATGAATTCATAAAAAAAAGGCATTTAAATTCTCAAGTGAACTATAGCGATATTTCGTTCCTTGAAGCAAAGGAATGCTGCTACTCGGTTGGCGATTGTGAAAGTCGTAATAATTACTGTCTTTTAATGCTCCGACATTTTTTCGTGTGACTTTTTTTATCTTTTCGGGAAGATGGAAGCTGCGAATCGAATTCCTTACGAAAATATATTTATTTGTGATCATTTACCTCCAGTAACATTAGGCCTCAGCATTCGAAAGAAATTTTTTATTTTGTCTGAAAGATGGAGTCAAGATTGCGATAAACTTTTAGAACCTTTTCGTCATTCTATTCCTCTTATGCAATATAAATATCGAATTATGTTTCAAATTGAATCCTGAAAATTAAAGAATACAGTAAGTTAAATTCTATGAAAGGGAGAAGGAAAAAGAAAATATTACTCCAAAGTCTAATTGTACTTATAAAGTATATTTCTTACAAATTAAACGACGATTATTTACAACACAATCTTGATACATTGAATTCAGTTCGATTTCTCTTCGGACAAATTAAACTTAGTTTTTAATTTGTTTAATTCGTCTTCTTTCTTATCAAGATCAACTCGTTTGAAAGCTTTATTGCTTTGGTAGTATAAAACCACGAGATATCTATTACACACATTAAATCCTGACAGATGATCACAGGCGTTCTTTGCATCAAAAATGTCTTCATAGACGACAAATGCGGTTCCCCTCGTGTCTGCAGTGTTTCCTCTGAAAAAAATTTAATAATTTTCATGAATTTTTAATGAACCACCTGATAAATCCTAATCCTAATCATTCGGCGGAAAACCTCAACCGACTTCTCCCTATCGTCTAAAGTGTCTACAGACTAGATTTATTACTTCTATAAATGACTATTTTCTTTATAAACCCTGAAAATTCGATGACCGTGGTCCAAGTATAATATAAATAAAAATAACAATTTAGAATGACCATAAAAATAGAGGAACTAATCACTTTTCAGTTTATTAGCAGAATACGGTCACAATTATTATTTATATCAATAGCCGGACAAATTTTATTAAATAAATTCGACCGGTCATTCACAATATTTATTATAAGTAAATTAGAATTCAGAAACATAAAAAAGATGAAATCATTCAATTACTTTAATTAATTAATGGTCCTCAAAATGCTCAAAAATCAATTCAAATTTTTATGATTCATGGACAAAAAAGAATCGATAGTACGACTGCTTCAGTGAATTGCATTTGTTTAAGAATGCAGATTCCACAGTCGTCTTTCTCAATTGGAATTATATATTTCAATCGGACTTCAAAATTTAGATGCTTTTATCAGAAAACTCCGATTGAACGGAAACTACTTCATTCTTATTAGGCACTTTTTCAAGTATCAAATTACACGTTATCTAAAAAATTATATTTTATAGAGAAAGCAATCAAGTATTCTAATTTACTTAGTTATTAAATTACGCAGTTAAGAAAAATGCTTCGAGAAACTTCACTTACACTCTGATTTGTCTGATGGCACCATATTTGCCAAAGATATCGTACATTTCTTCCGCACTGATTTTGTAAGGTAAATTACGAACGTATAGAATTCTATTTACTTCAGGAGGAAGCCGAACCTGAAAAATATTGAAAAATATAATTACAATATACGTTATGATAGCGTTTTGTGACAAATTGAAAAGGTTATGTTCGTAAACATTTTCACTTATTTCTACAAAAAAAAAAGATATTTTAATAGAACTTTTTTTATACTTACATTGGCCCTCCTCTGTAGCATTGCCATTGCCATTTTTAGGTTTTATTTTAAAACAATTGCGCACGAAACTTTTCAAAATTTGTAGACAAAACGACGCTGAAAAACTTTGACAACAAATTGACAAGTTCACTCAACGCAGGCTCGGTCAACTCTGACCTTTCTAGGAAGAAATCAACGCTAACGCGGCTAACGCAACGTCGCGACAGTGCTGCCAACCAGTGTTCCCAATTCGTGCCCCTTACTCATCTGCGCATGCGTCGCATTCGGCCCTTGATTGGTTACAATTCGCGCGCAGTTTAAAATGCTATAAATATTATTTTTATCGTCTATTATAAATAATGGCATCTAAATTTTTCTTTTTTTTATGATTCGTGAATTTCGATCTAATGGACATTTTTATGAGTTAAAATGCATTATTTATAATCAACAATAAAAAAACATTTTTTAGCATTTTAAACTGTGCGCGAATTATAACGAGTTAAATGCCGAGTGCAACGCATGCGCAGTTGAGTAAGGGGCACGAATTGGGAACACTGCTGCCAACCAAGCAAAGTCTAATAAGTAGAATAGCGCATGCGCCACGCATTTTGTTTTATTCTTTGCTTTTCGCGCGCTATTTAAAATGGTAAAAATGATTTTGTTTATTTTAATTTATAAATAATGGCTAGTACTCCATGAAGCTATTTTAATTACCATTCCGTAATGCCAAAAACCTTAAATTTAAATAATAAAGACCGTAAATCCTTATTAACTCTTTGATTAATCTTGCTTTGATATCTGTAATAAACTATATTTTATAATAGTTTTTTTAATGGCAGCTTTAGGGACCTCTCCATCTCGCCATAATTTGAACACGAATAAAAATTATACAACATCATTCTTTTAAAAGGAAGGGTTTTGATTAATAACTCAAATTCCCACTTGTTAATTAGCTTTAATCGGAATCAACAACCAAAGCAATAGCGAAATTTTTCGTTGCACAATTACAGATCAAAAACGGGGTAAATATTCAGTCTATACATTGTTCTATTTTGCACCAAAACTTCACTTATAATAAAAATAGAGTTCAAGTTTTCTTTCTTATAGTGGACTGCACAATTAATTAATCGCTTTCCGTTGAGTTACAATAGATGAGGATTAAATTGTATTTCTTCACATCAAGTCGAATCAAAAATAATTAGTTAAGTCTGGAAATGAAGTTTATGGTTGAATAAGTTGCATCACACACAGAAGTGAACCTATGAAAAATTTCTGCTTTGTTCTATTTTTGTACATAATTAACGTCGTTCTTTAAAATATTTGTTTATTAAGTCAATTTTCAAGTTTACCGTTAATAAATGTTATGCTAATCGTAATCCTGACAAAAATTTGAGCAGCAAAGCAACTTCCAGAGTCGTATTTTTTCATATCATTCGTTTTCTTTCAGTTTCTTTTTCACAATGGATTTAAAGGGGGCAACATGAAGTTATCAAGAGAATATTTTCATATGGATATTGCTAGTGGAATGAAAAATGTCACTGTAAGCCCTTTCGCAGTTAAGTCTAAAGTCCACAATAACACATTTAATTTAAAATTCAATTAGACTTTGTTGAAGGCTGCTATGTCAACACTTTGAACATATTCTTCTTGCTCTTGAATTTGTTCAGTCAACCAATCAACCGAAACTTTCTCGTCCTCGACGACACAGGAGATTTGGAGTTTGTGAATTCCGTATGCCAAAGGTACTAATTTGGCTAAAAAAATGGATTATTAATAAATTACTTATTAATACAATAATAAATTTTAAAAATTAAAATCATGAAATTTACCAGCTCCCCAAAGAAGTCCATCGCATTCTACTTTTCGAACCTCTGCTTCGAGGAGCTTCATGTCGGTATCGTCAGACCAAGGTTTAACATCCAAAATTATGTTCGATTTGGCGATAAGAACGGGTTCTGAGGAATTTTTTATTATTAAAATCGAAAATCTGTTTAAAAATGTTTATAACTCTATTGCTTAAAATAATATTAACTTACTCTTTGATTTCTTGGCATTGTAAGCTGCAAGACGTTCTTCTCTGATTTTTGCTGCTTCTTCATCCTCGCCCTGATGATAACAATTATTAAATTCATACCATATTGTGCACATCTCATCAAGAAAATATAGTAAACAAAACGTAAACATTCAAATGAAAACCGTTTTTTACATCCCTAATCATTATCAGATTCAAATTACCAGTGTTGGGAATTAACTCGTTATAATTATTAATTTATAACTGTAAAGTAACTTAGTTCCAATTCGCTATTAATTAATAACTTAAACGCTAAAGTTAGCCAGAAGTTTTGCTGTTATAATTTCAAGATGTGGCAAAATTGCCAATTTTAAAAGTTTTAAAGACCTTCAAATTAGAATACATAAACAGATAAAATAAAAAAAATTTTATACAAAATAAAACACAAACAGAAGGCTATTAAAAAGATTTTCAACTCGACTTTTTAAATTTTGTTTCTTAAATCATTTTAAAAATTGGAGATCTTTGAATCTTTCAAGCCGGTTAAGAATTTATTCGATGTAAATTTAGCAAAATTAAGCAGCAATCAGTTTATTTTTTGAGTAGCTTCCCCAACACTGAACACTCCTTGAATTGCAATTTCGGGAATATCTGGTGTAAAAAGACCTGCTTATAAAATTGAGTAACCTTGGGTAACACAATTATTATCCTACAGGGAATTTGGTACGAATATCTCAATCTAAATACGATGTAAAATGTGAAATGCGCTAAATGAACAGGACATACAAGCAATGACAATCCTTGTGCTTTAAGTAATACGAAATTACGAACAGTAGTTATAAATAATGAATTGAGAAAAACAATTGATCAGTTTACGTTACATTTCTAGCTTCCCACTTGCCTCTGAGTCTGATCCAAAAAGATCTACATCATCTTCTTCATCCTTAGCCTGAGGTGCTGGTGTTTCAGCACTGGGTTTTGCAGGACAAACTGCTACATAAGGCGTTGGTTTTTCCAATTCTACTACTCGCTTATCCAATTTCGCAATCACGTTCTTTAATTCTCCGACGACTGTTAACAAATAAATATAATTCTTTATAAACTTGAAAGGACTTAACAATTCCAATACTTTTTAAAAAGATTCGAAAAAATTACTTTTTGAATATATTTATCAAAAATAGCATACGTACTAGATCTAAGTTCTTTATTTTCCTTCTCAAGAAATGTCACACGGGACGAGACATCCTGGGAAGAAGGAGCAGCCATGGCAGCAATTCCGTCCATCTGTAAAAAACGAAATCGAATTTTATTTCCTGCGATTGTATTCATCATAAAAAATAGTGAAGAGATAGAATTACTCGCTTATCAAGAACAAAAAAAAGGACTATTTATATTATCAGAGATTCTATTAGATAAATGAGACAATATTATTAGAAATGTGAAAAAAATTAGAAATAACGAGGTATCGTTAATGAATTGTGAATAATGGGGTGCAAATAAAGTACATAAAAAAGCAGGAATTTCGCTGTTATAGTATGAAAGAATATGATGAGTTTATTAGTAAAGCAAGTCAATAAGATAAGGGGTGAGTAATAAGCGCGGTACTCACACACTGTAAAGACTGTTTAATGTGTTGGCGTGCCTTGGCGACCTCGTTGGCTAAACTTCCACCAGTAGTAGGAAGGACTGAGCAAGTGGACTCTTGATTTCCCTGCATCCACCGATATTAAAAGTTAACTGACACCAGGCCAATTATTGCGTACAAACTAATGCCATACCTCCACTGGACTTTGTTATAACTTGTTATTATAAACGAATGCTTACATAATTATGAAAAACTGATTAACAGTTCAAAGAGTTCAGATTTTCAGAAATCAAATCATTTTTATCTCCAGTGAAAGTAGACATTCCAAAATATGCAAAGAAGGATTGATAAATAAAAATGTAAGCCTCATTTTACTCAATCAGGGTGGTCACTAAAAACTCAGAGAAAAGTTTCGATGAACTAAATTTTCAAATCTAAGCCTTTAATAGCTTTCAAAAATTGCAGTGGCCACCCTTCTAAGTGCATGCAGACATTTATAGTTTTCTGAATAACAACAATTGAAATATAATTAATGATTAGGGTTTACTTATACAAATTTTCTACAGCTACTGAGAATAAAATAAAAGTTGTACATATATTACAGAACTAGGAAAGTAAACTACATAGTTTTAATTTTAATGGTATAAGAATAAAGGAAAACGAACATTGTTATGTCGTTTAAAGCAAACAAAAACCTAATACTATGTAAAAGATAAAAAAAATTGTCAAAAAGAATTGCAAAGTTCAATTACTACTTTCAAAATAAAATTGAGCTTAAGCTTCAGACGTCTAAGTCGGATGGTTTTATTTTTACTTTGCACTTAAAACTAAAAATAATGTATAAATAAATAATTGAAATAATCGCTGATGATATTTTATAGTTAAATAAATTCCAAAAATTAAAAAAAAAATATTTTCTCAAAATTGTACTTTTAGATTGGACTGAAGTTTCAGATGTTTACTTGGACGAATTTTTTTTTTGTTCATCAAAGATTTCTTATTATCAACTAAAAATATTGTTTGCAAAAACATTTCCCATACTTTCGGTTGGAGTAATAAATTATTGGAAATATCAAGATTTCTTTTAATGAGAATCTTTAAAGAAAAAAAATTTGTCTGAGTAGACTTCTGAAACTTCAGCCTAATCAAAACAAATTGAAAAACAAATAAAAAAATAAAAAATAAATAAATATAAATATGTAAATATCAATTGAATCTTTAAAACACAAATATAAAAATTAGAGAAAGATGATTTAATAATGTTATTTCGTCCAAAAAGAGATAAAGACAGCAAAGCAAAACAAGCATGCAACACCAAAAAATATAAATCTTTCAAGCAAAAGTCTTTCTAAAACTGCCATAGGTAATGTGTATTTGTTTTGTATTCCTTGCATCTATATTTTTCAAAATTGATTGTAGAAAAGTTCTAAAGGGGTATAAACACGTAAAAGCAGTTACCTAAAAAAAATTCTTACATCATGTGACGTTCGTAATTTTCACGGGTGGGAACGGAAGACACAGAATGGTTTCGTGCAAAATCAAAACATAGAGATGTTAAAATAATGCATTTGGCCAAAACTGCATGAAACACAAATTCATTAACACATTGTACCTGAGATAATAATTTGTCTTTGGGCTCTTCTAAAGTGACTTTATCCTCATCCTTACTCCTGTGCTTTTTATCAGCCTTATTCTTTTTTTCTTTTGCTTCTTTAGCCTTGTAATTTTTACCATCGGGATTAGTCGAAATTTCTGGTTCGTTAATTTTTTGTATTTCATTTGCAACAACTTTTTCTCTATGTAGAGAAAGTTCTTCTCTTTTCTTACTAGATTTTACATTCTCAGTTTGGTTCTTGGCATTTTGAGCATTTTCACTTGACGCTTCCAAAACTTTATTATCCTTATATTTAGTTTCATTGTTAGTGTTTTTAAGACTTTGCTTCTCAGCAGGTGAAGAACTATTAGTATTAAGCAAACATTGATCCACATTCTTATGAGATACCATCTTGCAATATGTCTCAAGCTATGAAAAACAGGAAATTTTCCCTCGAAAAAAGTACTCACTAATAGTAACTAGTCTATACAGAAATCTTATTTGTAAGGCTTAGTTAATATCTTAAAATTAAAATCAATCTAGAAAGACTTGGTATCCGTAAAAAATAGATTCTTTAAATTCCAAAGTAATGAAGAAATGTATTTGGAAGGATTTTGATACTAGGAATACAAATTATCAAGTCTTTCCAGTTTTTTTATATTTGATGCAACATTTTAATCATTCAATAGAATTCAAGACAATGATTAGTAACACACACGTACTACTTCCAACCACCAGATATTCCCTGAAGCTGAATTTGATGAAATGTTAGTAATGATTAGTACACACAGAGAAAAATTGGTGCAATTTAGTCAATGATGATGGGTTTATAAATCAATCGATCTTAAAGATCATGTTTTTAAACATACGATTATCTAAAATTATTTAGATTAAAAAATTCAAAACCCGTCTAAATGTCTTTCTTTCTTGCTTCTTTCAATATATATATATATATATATATATATA
>UCOH01007427.1:0-58657 GCA_900474275.1 Synergus japonicus
AAGTTTTATAGGAAATGTAATATATTTGGCTAAACCCTAAATATAAGAAAGAATTATTTATTTTTAATGTAAATATTAAATTTTGTTTAAATAAATTATAAATTATTTGTAATATTATATATATATATATATAAATTTATATTTTAATATTATAAACAAAAGTAAATTTAAATAAACTTTGTAAAGTATAATTAAATAAAATATTTAATAATTTTAAATTTGCAATTTAATGTTTTAAACTTTTACACTTATTTAAAATATTTAATTTATATTTAAAATTAATTTCAAATTTGATGTATTATATAAATTTTAATTTAAAAATTAATTTGTAAAATTTTTGTCAACACTTTTGGAAATATAGGGTCCTATATATATATATATATTTAATATATATTTTATTAGACTTACGAATGGAACTAAAGACAACCAAAAAGGTGAGAAGTAGAGGGCGAAGAACCATCTTCATTAAAAAAAAAAACGGAATATTTTCAGTGGTTTTTTATATACTAAGATTCGACAATTCAACTTTCAATTTAAGTAGACGAGATTATATTCATGATGTTTATTTATTTATTATATTATGTCATTGTTTGCGGGGGACTCGATTCTTATCATTTTTGATAAGCGAAACCCTGAAAAGTCTGGAAGATTACAATGTATGTGAATTATTAACCAATTTAAACATAAAAATCATTATGCGAAAATTAAACATCCTCAAATGATTTATATTATTTTTTTCAGTTTTTTTCCTATGTCCGATTAAATTCTAATGTAAACTAAATTTTATAATATTTGTACATAAATACATTAGTTATATATATCTACGTAACTATATGATTAGATAAAAAATAAAAATTATATGCTCTTTTGAATTTCTTATAATAAAAGAAAATTAATTTCAATAATAATACAATAATTCTTTTTGAGTAATAATTTTATTGAAATATATTAGATACATATTTTTTATTTAATAATTTTAATTAATTTTATTTATTCACGCCGCGTGAATAAATTAAGTAAAATAAACGCCGATTTCCACGACGCGTTTTGTGTAAATTTATTATTTAATTATTAATTATTATGTAAGGGCTGCGGACCGTGTTGATCTATTATAAAAAATTGCCTACCCTGAATTATACGGGCAGTTTGAGTAGAAGGATTATATGATAAGCTAATTGGTTGATTTCCACGTGAGGTATAATATTGTCCATTTGGCAATAATATTGCAGAACCGATTGGTTCACTTAGAGCTACCAGCTGATGCCCATTTTGGAATCTGTGATATGCTAATGGCGGATGACTCCCACTAATAATTCTTTCTCCTCCACTTATTCGATTCTGGATTCTGAATTCTGTAAAAAAAAAATTAATAAATAAAAATAATAATATAATAATAATATTATATATTATTTCTTTCATAAAAAATTAATTAATTAAAATAAAAAAATTACAAATTTTTTAAAAATTATTTTTGTTAATAATATGATCCTGCAGTGGACTTACGACTTGAGGAATGTAGAACCGCAAAGACGACGAGTAGACTGCCAATAACTATCTTCATTTTCTGGTAACTGACTTTTGAGTTTTCGTCTAGAATAAAAAATTAAAATGAGAAATTATAAATTATCTAAAAAAAAATTATATGTGTTGCAATTATTTTTCAGGGAATCCCTTAGAAAAATTAAAAAATATCCTTGCAATAAAAAAAAAAGAAACTAAAAAAAACCTAACTTAAAAAATGTATAATTTCTCTAAATTTCAATTGCAATGTGCAAAGTTGTTAAAATGGTCTAAAAGGATAAAAAACAAAAAATGACACTTTAGTAAAAAAACTTCTTATCAAGCTTGAAAAATTTTAAGTTTTAGTTTATAAAAAATTATCCTATTCAAATAAGCGCGGCAGAATAGTAACCAATCAGCGCAAAGACTGGACAGCTAATCAAAACTTTTTCTCCCTGGCCGATACCAATAATATTTAATATATGGTAAATTTCTAAAATGAGAAATAAATAAAGGTAAGTATCCCTTTAGGAAGGAATTAATTTATCTGCTGAATTATAAATTATTTCCAGAAATCCATCCTGGAAATTCTTATAAAGTTTAAAGAAAATAAAGAATAATTTTGAATACAAAATAATTAAAAAAATAAATTTTAAATTAATATTACAAATATTAAATTTGTATTTTTTTCCCTCTGTATAATTAATGAATTTTTAACTAGAATTATGCGTACAGAGCAAGAAAATATCGATTACAATTATTTTCTTTTAAAATATTCAATGTTGATGTTAGATTTTGAATTCTTCGTTCTATGCAAAAAATATCGAAATTAAATATTTTTTCGTTCTGTATGCAGTTTTACATCTGAAAAACGATTAGTGCTAAAAACTAAAAATGGAGAATGATTTTTGGAGCTTAAAACTTGGAACGCTCTTAAATTTAATTATTCTTATTAGATAATTCCAGCATGAAGTTTATACTTACTGACTTTACTATTTAGAGGAGAATCGTGCCTGTCCACACGTGATGGTTCTCAGATTTCGTGTGCAGATAAAGGCGGAGCAGCTAGTGACTCTATATAAATACAATCGAATCGAGAAAAGACCCAGGAAAAAAGCATTATAAATCCCAAAAGCGTAAACAATAAACAAGCTTTTTAGTAGATTTGCGACATGAGGAATCAGTTAATCATATTTCACTAATAAATGACGATCATATGACGGTTGCCACCTCGCCGGCCGGTTTACGCTGGTTCTGATTGGCGCTCACGTCTCGAGGCCGGCTGCCATGCAGTGGAAGCGTGAAAAAGCCGGTGAAAATCTCCTAATGAAAAAAATGCAATATTCATAAATATCTACAAATATTTAGAAATCTATAGATTAAACAGCTGTTAGCCCCCCTCCTGGCTTCCAGAATCCCTCCCCGACTAAAGGACATTTCAATTTTAATTTTCCTCAGTAAAAGCTTCGGCTAGCAATTCATTCCAAATCAATCCGAATCATTCCGGAATTTGTATCCGAATCAAACAGTTTCATTCCGATCTAATCCGAAGAAAATTTTCAATCCGAATTAATTCGAAATACATTCAAAAGCAATCCGAATCTTTAATTTGAATGAATCCGCTAATCCGAATTAATCAGAATTATACAGAATTTCCAATCCGAAAAAATACGGTCAATCCGAATGAATCTAAAATAATCCGATCTATCCGAATCAATATGATGATTCCGAAAAATCCGGATAAATTCTGATTAATTCGGATTGGCGGATTCATTCGGATTGAAATTTATTCCAAATCAATCCGAATCGTTCTAGATATTGTATCCGAATCAAACAGTTTCATTTCGATCTAACCCGAAGAAAATTTTCAATCCGAATTAATTCGAAATGCATTCAAAGCAATCCGAATCTTTAATTTAATTTAATCCGAATCATTCCGGAATTTGTATCCGAATCAAACAGTTTCATTTCGATCTAATCCGAAGGAAGTTGTCAATCCGAATTAATCCGAAACCCATTCAAAAACAATCCGAATCTCTAATTTGAATGAATCCGATAATCCGAATTATTCAGAATTATGCAGAATTTCCAATCCGAAAAAATACGGTCAATCCGAATGAATCCGATCTATCCGAATCAATATGAAGATTTCGAAAAATTCGGATAAATTCTGATTAATTCGGATTGGCGGATTCATTCGGATTGAAATTCATTCCGAATTAAACAGAACAGTTCTAGAATTTGTATCCGAATCAAACAGTTTCATTCCGATCTAATCCGAAGGAATTTGTCAATCCGAATTAATCCGAAACCCATTCAAAAGCAATCCGAATCTTTAATTTGAATGAATCCGATAATCCGAATTAATCAGAATTATGCAGAATTTCCAATCCGAAAAAATACGGTCAATCCGAAATTAATGTAAAATAATCCGATCAATCGGAATCAATATGATGATTTCGAAAAATTCGGATAAATTCTGATTAATTCGGATTGGCGGATTCATTCGGATTGAAACTCATTCCGAATCAAACCGAATAGTTCCAGAATTTGTATCAGAATCAAACAGTTTCATTCCGATCTAATCCGAAGGAAGTTTTCAATCCGAATTAATCCGAAACCCATTCAAAAGCAATCCAAATCATTTCGAATATATTAGAATTAATCCGAATAAATCCGAAAATCCGAACTTTCAATCCGAATGATTCAAAAAAATTCTGATAAATTAAGGGTTTAAAATACCTTTGAATGGGTTTCGGATTAATTCGGAGTGAAAAATTCCTTCGCATTAGATCGGAATGAAACCAATTGGTACGAATCCAAATTCCGACATTATTCGGAAAATTTCGGATTGATTCGGAATGAGTTTCAATACGAATCAAACAGTTTCATTCCGATCTGATCCGAAGGAAGTTTTCAATCCGAATTAATCCGAAAACCATTCAAAAGCAATAGAACTTGTAATTGTAATAAATCCGCCAATCCGAATTAATAAGAATTATTCAGAATTTTTAATACGAATAAATCCGGTCAATTCGAATGAATTAGGTCAATCAATATTTTCGATCCGAATGAATCCGAAATAATCCGGTCTATACGAATCAATCCGAATGATTACGAAAAATTCGAATTTTTTCGAATTGACTGGATTTTTTCGGATAGAAATTTCGGATTAATTCTGATTAATTCAGATTGGCAGATTCACTCTGATTAAAAATTCAAACTGATTTGAATGCGCTTCAGATTAAATCGGATTGAAAAATTTCCTTCCGATTAGATCAGAATGAAACTGATTTTTTTGGATACAAATTCCGGAATTATTAGGAAATTTGCAGTTTGATTCGAAAAATTTCGGATTGATTCGGAATTAATTTCAATTCGAAGCTTTCGCTATGATTTAAAATTAGTTTTTTTCCATTTCTATAGCAGTGAAATCTAATAAAAAATAATTTTAAAAATTAGATAATACCTACTGCTGTATATTAAAATTTGAAGAATCAACTTTAAAAAGCGGACTAAATAGATTTAAGTTGTAAATCTATATACATTGAACAACATTTTTGAATGCGAGTAGATAACGTGTTTTTGTTTGCAAGATACACGTAATCATTTTTGATACGTGAAACCTTCAGTTATCTGAAATTTTATAGTGTCTAGACTGGATAAATTTTATTACTAGATAATTTACTTTCTAAAATGATTGTATGCTTGCAAAATTCAAAAAATTATTCTCTTGGACACTAATATAGACATGTTTTAGAATAAAAAAAAATTAAATTGAACAAAGCGTAATTCTCTAGGAATGCAATTTTAATTTTATTTATTTTGATAAACTTTAAGCGTTAATTTTTAATTTTTAATCTTTTCTCAAAGTTTAATCTTCATTATGTTATTCAATAAATATTATAATTAGATATAATCATAATATTATATTATACATATAATGACTATTATATTATATTATATTCTAATATAATAATATATTAGAATTATAATATTAATTATAGAGGGACTTCGCCCCCCCCCCACACACACTTTATATTACTAGTACCACTGTCTGCCGCTAGGCGGCCTCCGTTGCTCTATGTTACCTTTCTATGTTCTTTTCTACATTCAATGCCATAACTTTTTTATTAAAAGATTTTTTTTTCTTTTCCTTTTAAAAATACATAAATTACATCCTAAAACATTAATTTCGAGCCAAATTGTTTCTATTTATTTATAAAGTAAAAAAAAGAACTTAAATTTGAATTTAATCAACGTAAGCTGCTTTTAAAATTAAAAAAAATTCTACTTGGAGCAGGACTCGAACTCTGGCCACCGATGTATTTCTAATCCGGTTTGTAACTTTGTAAAGAATTTTTTTTTCTCATAAGCTGCTTTATAAATACAGATTCCTATTACCGACATTAACCGACATACGGAGCCTTCACAGGTTCGTGTCCATACTAAATTCCTATATTTTTTAATAGATATTGAAGGACTTAATTATATTTTTCGAACCGTACACTTTTTTTTACTTTAACTTAATATTTCTAGAGGAAGGATATTCAAAAGAATGTCAGAGATATAAACTTTAATTGTTTTTATTAGCTAAGTCGATAAGTAATTTAGGCTTTGGGGATGTGGTCTCCTTGGGGCTGGAATCCATTTTCGTCAGCGATGTAGTTGATGGTGTATTGCTGATTGGTGGCTGGGTCAACCCAGGAGAAACTTCCTCTAACAGAGAGAGCCTCATTTTCATATCCGGCATTTTGTAATTGAGCAGATTCTTCCTTTTGCTGTCCGTCTGAAAGCTGGTAATTGTATTGGTAGCTGTCCAATCCAATGTTGTCATGTAGACGTTCATTTACAACATAAACACCCGTATCTTGTTTGTAATGCTGAGGAGCAGCAACAGCAAGAGCCAAAAGGGCAGCGAAGGCAATGATCTGTAAAAACATTTTTTTTTGTTAATAAATCTTTTTTCAAATCATATTTATTTATAATTAAATATTTTTTATTTGAAAATTCCTATTACCGACATTTACCGACATCATGGGTTTGTGTCCATGTTAACTTTATACAGAGTAGGAAAAATTTAGCCCGGACACAAACCCGCGGGTTTGTTTCCGGGCTAAATTTTCTTCTATGTGTCGGTAAATGTCGGTAAGAGGAATCTGTACAAGTAAAAACAATTTTAAGAATGAAAAGTTCCTTTTCTATTGTTACAAGACTCCGCACAAGCGTAGGTTTAATTATTTATTTAAAATTAAAGCGAATTTAAAACTTGACACCACTTGTTTAGTTTCTTATTACTTTTAGAGAGTTTTTATGTAATCCAATTTTCGGCACTTATTTCACTGACCATTTTCATGATGACTGAGGTTTTTTTCTTGTTGGTTGATGAGGAGTTAATGTTCACCAGAATTGGAGGAAGCAGAACACTGATTAGCTGATCGATTTCCAGAGTTTATATATTGGCTAGAATTTCGCAAATTATTTCCCCCTCACAAGCAACATTGCCAAAATTTCGCAGATTTCGCGACGCGAAATTTATTCTGCGTTGACATTTAATCACCCGAAAAGCAGTGGAAGAATTAATTGAATAAATATATAAAATTTCAATATAAGGCTGATTGACCTTTAACAATTCTTGTGGAATATTTCTTTTTTTGGGAAATATTGAAAATAAATTTAAAAAATAAGAATATATTGAGTGTAAAATAATTTATTATTTATTTCTTTTACCTCCATAGCGAAAGCTTCGGATAGAAATTCATTCCGAATCAATTCGAAATTTTCCGAATCATTCAAATTAATCGAATTCTTTAATCCGTATGAATCCGACAATCCAAATTAATAGGAATTAATCCGAATGTTCAATTTCAATAAATCCGGTCAATCCGCATAAATAAGAATTTATCCGTATTTTACGGAATCATTCGGATTGATTCAGATAAGCCAGATATAATCGGATTAGTTCGGATTGAACGTTCTGATTGTTTGGATTCATTTATATTGACCGCATTTATTCGGATTAAAAATTAGGGAATAATTCTGATTAATTCGGATTGGCGAATTCATTCGAATCCGAATAAATCTGGTCTGAATCAATCCGAATGATTCCGAAAACTCGGATAAATTCCCATTCATTCTGATTGCTCGGATTTATTCGGAACGAAAGTTCGAATTAATTCTGATTAATGCGGAATGACGGATTCATTCGGATTAAAGGTTCGGATTGCTTTTGATAGGTAGATCCGAATGAATCAGAATTTATCCGAATTTTTCGGAATCATTCGAATTGATTTGAGTAGATCGGATTAATTCGGATTCCTTCGGATTGACTGGATTGACTGGGATGAAAAGTTCAGACAAATTCTGATTAAAACGGATTGGCGGATTAAAGGTATGGATTACTTTTAAATGGGTGTCGGATTAAAATGGATTGAAAACTTCCGTCGGATTAAATCGAAAAGAAAATTTTTGTTTTCGGATACAAATTCCGGAAGAATTCGGATTGATTCAGATAGATCCGAATTTATTCGGATTGCAAGTTCGAATTAATTCTGATTAATTTTAAATTGCGGATTCATTCGGATTAACGGTTTGTATTATTTTTGAATGGGTTTCGGATTAATTCGAATTGAAAACTGCCTTCGTATTAAATCGGAATGAAACAGTTTGTTTCGGATACAAATTCCGGAAAGATTCGGATTGATTCGGTTCCGTTTTATTTAAAACTTTTGCTGTTATAAATAAAGAACTTTAATAATTAACAAAGAGGTGAATTCTTTTATTATTAATATTAGATAACTGTATATTATTAATTTAATTATTAATTAAATATTTATATCAAACGTGAAAATAATAAAATAATAAAAATAAATTCTTATATGCAAGGAACTCTTCTTTTTTTTAATTCGATAAATATTTTAATACGATGGGGAGATAAGGTAAAATAATATAATGTAAACAAATAGTTTAAAATTTTTTTTTATTAAATATTAAATTAATTTAGGCTTTGGGGATGTGTTCTCCTTGGGGCTGGAATCCATTTTCGTCGGCGATGTAGTTGATAGTGTATTGCTGATTGGTTGCTGGGTCAACCCATGAGAAACTTCCTCTAACAACAAGAGCCACATTTTCAGTTCCGGCATTTTTCAATTCAGCAGATTCTTCCTTTTGTTGACCATCAGAAAGTTGGTAGTTGTACTGGTAGCTGTCCAAACCAATATTGTCGTGCAAAAGTTCCTTTACAACAACAACACCCTCATCTTTCTTGTACTGAGGAGGTGCAGCAACAGCCAAAGCCACGAGGGCAGCGAAAGCAATGATCTGAAAAAATTTTCTTGTTAATAAATCTTATTTTCAAATTAAATTCATGTTTAATAAAGTAGTAGATAAAATTTTTTTATTCTAGCTTTAAATTTCTCTTACCGACGCTTACCGACATCATGGGTTTGTGTCCATGATAAGTTTAGACAGATTCCAAAAAATTTAGCCCGGACACAAACCCGGGTTTGTGTCCGTGCTAAATTTTATTTCTAGGTGTCGGTAAATGCCGGTAATAGGGATCTGCAATTATAAAAACTCTAAAATTCAGTAAATTAAAATTGAAACGAGATCAAAGATTTTAATAATTGATTTTTGTTTCAAATACCATTTTCATGATGATTATATTTTGTTTTTGTCCTGGGTTCGCGAAAAATGAATCTTCACCAGAATTGCTAGAAGCGAAAGAGTGATTAGCAGATGAGATTCGCTGGTATATATACTCGTTAGAATTTCGGTAATAAGTTCCCCCACCTTGGAACTCCAAATATGTAAGTGTTGGCCTTTAACGAGGGGCTCAATAAGAAGGCGGCTAATAAAAAAATGCTAATTAAAATGATGCTGCTCGACCTTCATCTTATTTTTGGTATAATCTTTTGTTGGGAAATATTTTTTCAAAACTAAAGAAAAAAATCATTTCTAAAACAATTAAAATATCTTTTACATTTTTTTTCTTTCCTTAAGGTAAATAATTTTTTTTATTTATAAAAAATTGTTTACTAATTTTAAATTTGCAATTTTTCTGCTTTGACCATTTTTCACATTATTTGCTTTGTCTTTAAATTTGAATTTACACATAAATTATCATAAGCTCTCATTAAGAAATAAGCAAGTTTCTGTTCAGTTTTAATTAATCTTCGTCCTTTTTACGGTTCAAATTCCTTTTTTTCATATTTAAATTCCAAGACTCAAAATCGAAGAGTCATCTTATATTACGCTATATTTCCTGATTTTATATTAATGCTAATAACTAAAGCTATCCTAATGCCGATATTAATCTCTCTAATTTGGGATACTGTTTAATAATCAAACGTGATATTCACGTGATACCGACTCCACCTACTAAATGTCATCACACACCTGGAATCGTGGACCCAGAAATTTTGACTAAGATTCTAATGGAGGGGAGGTCATTACTAAATTCTAACGAGTATATAAACTCTCGAATCTGATCTTCTAATCAGTCTTTTGCTTCTACCAATTTTGGTGAACACTGCCTTTTCGTCAACCTGAGACAAAACCCTCCTCAATCAACATGAAAATGGTGCGTGAATTAAGTGAAACAATTTTTTAAAATTAATTTTCATAATTTTCAATTTTACTATTTTTGCAGATTCCTCTTACCGACACTTACCGACTTCGAGGGCTTTTGTCCGTGCTAAGTTTTGCAGGTTCTGCTTAAGGATATTTGTTACTTACCATATGAGCAAATTTATAAAACCCGGGTTTTTTCTACAATTTTTACTTTTCAAAAAAAAAACTTGCTCACATGGTAACTAACACATAAAGTTTAAACTTAGCACAGACGCTATCTAGAAAAAAAAATTTAGCCCGGACTCAAACCCTCGGTTTGTGTCTAAGCTAAATTTAGCACGGACACAAACCCACGGGTTTGTGTCCGGGCTAAATTTTTCCGATTCTGGCTAAAATTAGCATGGACACAAACCCATGATGTCGGTAAATGTCGGTAAAAGAAATTTGCTCCTAAAAACAGATTTATCAAGTATTTAATTATAAACGAATATAATTTGAAAATAAGATTTATTAACAAAGAAATTTTTACAGATCATTGCTTTCGCTGCCCTCGTGGCTTTGGCTGTTGCTGCACCTCCTCAGTTGAAGAAAGAGGAGAATGTTGTTGTCGTAAAGGAACTTTTGCACGACAACATTGGTTTGGACAGCTACCAGTACAATTACCAGCTTTCTGATGGTCAACAAAAGGAAGAATCTGCTAAATTGCAAGTGATTGATGAAGAACATGCTGCCCTTGTCGTTAGAGGAAGTTTCTCATGGGTTGACCCAGCCACCAACCAGGAATACACCATCAACTACATCGCTGACGAAAATGGATTCCGCCCTGAAGGAGCCCATATCCCATCTGCCTAAATTAGTTTATAGTTTAATAAATAAAAAAAAATAAAAAAAATTAATATTAATTCTGATTTAGTTTAATTGACAAATACCTCTTCATTTAGGTTTAAGAACGTTCATTATATTTAAATGCAGTGCAAAATTATAATTTAAAAAATTTTTAATTAACAAAAAAAATTTTCTAATTGAAATTAATACATTCTTTTAAAATTTAAAAATATTGAAATTTAGAAAATTAAAATAAAAAATAAATAAATAAATAAAATAAATAAAATAAATAAAATAAATAAAGTAAATAAAATAAATAAAAGAAATAAAGTAAATAAAAATGTAAATTGAAAAAGAATGAAATTAAAGGGTGGGGGTCGATTTAGGAAGGCGTGGGTGGAGAAAAAGAGGGAGAAGTTTTTTGATTTAGTAGGGGGTTGTAGAAAAGGAGGGGGTGGGGGGGAAAAGGATTTTTGGCAGTGGGCAACGTTTAAAGAAATTTTTTAACAAATTAAAAAATTAAATAAATTGAAATGAATAAATAAATAAATAAAGAAAATAAAATAAATGAAATAAAATTAATAAAAATTAATAAAATAATTAATAAAAAAATTAATAAATTAAAATTAAAATGAATCTTGCGATATCGAATTGAAAATTTTGAAAATTAAATTAAACGCACAAAGTTTTGTGTATCTGATCCTAAATATTTATATGGACGAAAAAAATTACTTTGATTAATTTTGTTGTAAAAATTATAACCAGGTAAACGTACATTTTTCGCTTAGTCACATTTATATTTTATATTACAAAAAAATACTTATACAGAGTGCAGAATTATAATTTAAAAATTTTATTTTTATTTTTATTTAAAAAACAAATTTATTTTAATTTAAAAAAAATTTTCATTGAAATAAAAAAAATTAAATAAAAAAAATTAAAAAACTTAAAATCGTAGTTAAAATGTAAATTGAAAAGGAATGAGATTACAGGGGTGGGGGTGGATTTAGGAAGACGGGATTGGAGGGAAGGAGGGAGAAGTTTTAGGATGGAGTAGGGGTGGGGGAAGGGGGAAGGGGGAAAAATATTGTAGACAGTGGGGAAAGTTACAGGTAATTTTTTAATAAATTAATAAATTTAAAAATGAAATAAATATAAATTAAATAAAAATTGAAATATTATGGAATTTTTTTTCGAATGTTTTTCGTCCAATTTTTTATTGGATATTTTGAGAAATAAATCTAGTGTTTATCCGAAAGCGAGAGTGTCATCCAATTGCGTAAGATATGTTCCTTTATGTGAGTTAGAATGGTTTCCCAGAATTCCTCCATTAATGTATGTCGTTCGTTGTTGGACCCAAAGATCCAAGATTAAGATTCGATTAGCTCTTGAGATTTTCGCCTTCTCGAGGCCATTCAACCAAAAAGGTTTCCCGTCGATATATGTGACTGTGGCTCTTCGTTTGGAGGAGAAAGTGGGAGTGTAACATCATAGGTCATCGCTGATAATGTCATCGGATTGACTTCGAGGATCCACCTCATTTGAATAATCTCTCTATGCCCAAACCAATTAACGTTTGATTCACATTATTCTTACCTGATGTCATTTATCATTTTGGAATTTATTTCTATCCTCTCTAACAATGTAATGTTTATTTATTTAGACATATAGACGTCATTACTTTTAGTAAATACTATTTATTATTTATATTCGTTTTTTATTGTTTTATTTATTCCAGAAAAAAGTTAATAAAAAAATATATAAAAATATAAGTAAATAAGTAAAAAATAAACAAATAAAAAGTAAATAAATAACAATAAATAAAATAAAACAAAAAATTACATTATTTTTTAAATTGATAAAATTAGTTTATATTAAAAAGAAATTTTTTTATTTTGAATATAATACAAAATTTTATATTTTAACTATAAAATTATTTTTTTTAATTTCACTTTTTCTTGAAACATATGAAGAAATGATTACAGCTTCCCAAATATTTGGATTCCGATCACCTCATCGGTGGCCCCTATACTTTAAGGCAATGAAAGTGAAGATGGGCCGTTTCGTAAGAATTTAATTCGTCTGAAAACGCAACATTTATTATATCACATTACATCATTTTCAAATTCAGGGACCTAGATTCTTCCAACACGAAAATCACTCTCCTGAAAAATTTACTTTTAATTATCAAAAACAGAAGAAAAAATAATTTTTTTAATAGAAAAATTATTTATTTATTTAAAAAAAAAATTCACGTAATATAAACAATTTTGTTAAATAAATAGGGTCTCATTGATGATATATATTATAAATTAAACAATTAAGGGTGATAAAATATTAAGGGGGTTGGATCCAAATTCCTACCCTTGAAATTACTATTATTTTTTTTAGGGGTTTTTTTGAGTGATTATTATTATTATTATTATTATTTCAAATAAAAGAATTTTAAACAATAACTACTTTGCATTGATGAGGACTGCAGAGATTATACCTGAGATGATGCTATTAGATCATTTTATAATCTTAATGTCCTCGTCTCGCTTCAACGATATTATTATCTCCCACAAGGTCGACATCCAGGAAACGAGGAATGTAAAAGGACGTTTCTAAATATTTTTTAGAACTTTGTCCTAATTTCAACCTTACATTTATAATTTTATATTATATAATATCTAATAAAAATTTTATATTTTTATTATTTTTATATTTCGATAACTAAATCTGAAAGTTTATATTTTCCAAATAAATAAATATAATTATTAAATAAAACTAAATATAATAATGAATAAATTTCTACTGTATGAAAATATCAATTTTGTAAATAAATTATTATAATTAATAATTTATTTACGAAATTGTCAGGAAAATGTCAATAATTTAATTTCTCCAACAAATAGAATAATTAAAAGGAAAAATATTACAGAAAAAAAACTAATTAATTTCCCCGTGTAAGGATCGATTTCTCGGATTATTTTCTAGGTAATTAATTAAATATTTAATGTCAGAATGAATTTATAACATTTTCTATTCTAAAGAGGTATTTTATTGAAAGAACAACTGGGAATAGACAGTTACTTCGATTGAACATATTACTCTGGGAATATTTCATTGATTAAGTGAGAAGATTTATTTCTTGCAATAGGAATATCCAATTAACATTTAAATACGATAATGAGAAATTATTCTCACTTGCACTTATGTATGTTATAATTCGCTATTTTATTACCAATACACGACACACCCAATGATTCCTTCGCATTTGTATTTTATTTATTTACTAAGATTATTATCAAAAATAAATAAATAAATTTAATAAATTAATTAATTTTGGAAAGTAAATCAATTAATATTGGAAATATTAAATTTATTGATTTTAATTTTATATTTATTTATTTTAAATTTAAATTCATTTATAAATTATTACATTTTATAATTTAAATAAAAAACAACAATCGGAATTTTCGCATTCAATGAATTTAATCGATAGCCTTCGATAAAGAAAAATTCAAACGGAAGTAGAGTTTTTCCGCGAATTCAATTATCAGATCATGACTAAACAAATCGTTATTAATTATTTTCGTGTAAGAAAATCAGTCTTATGTTAGTAAATAAATATTTTCTTTAAAATCATATTTTTTAATATAATATTTCCTTTAGTATAAAATTTACAATTTTTATTATAAAAAGTTTCTTATTTTTGCGTTTAGCAAACCAATAAATAATTTGCGTAATTCTTTATCTATTTCAAAACAAGGAGAAATTCAGATATTGAAGAATTTCAATATTCAGTGAAAGTTTTATAAGCAGATTATAAGAGTTTGTTAACAAATCGATTAGAAATTTAATCTCTTCTTCCGAAGATTCACTTCTATTATTCAATCTTTTCTAATGAACCAAAAAAATAAAAATAAAAATAATACAAAAAGGGGAAGAAAATCCTATAATAGGTAACAGAAATAAATAATTATAATAATTAATTTTAAATTATTTCGTAATATACAGTGTTCCAAATATATATTTTAATGTATATTTATTTATATATTTTATCTATATATTTTTTATATTGATATATATATTTTATATAAATAGTTAAATAAATTATTTATATTTTTAGTATCATACAAATTAGTTATTGTAAATCCTAAATTTTTTCCACTTTTCTAACATCTCCCCACAATATTTATAAATATTATATTCTTTTTCATTGCTAAATTATTTAAAATAAAAAATTATTTATATTAATTACGACTTTAATTAAAGAAATAATTTATATTTTTTTTATTTAATAAAAAAAAATATATTTTCAGATATAGAAGGTCGAGTTGTAAGTGAGAACTGGGTCTCACCAATAAAGACGTAACTCCCAAAGGTGAGAGGTGAAAAATGAGAAATACTAAACTGAAGATGATGGCCAGTGAAATTTTGGCAGTAGGAGGACCACTATAAAATAAGGTTCGATTCCATCTCTCAATATCAGTCCTCCTCTTTCACTCCGAAGAGCATCTAACAAACCCACCAAACCAAAATGAAGATGGTACGTATTTTGGAAATCTGGAACACCAAAAAAGTGCCTCCACAATTTATTTTCTGGACAACAAGACTTAAAAGTGTTACACTGTGTTACAAAAAGTGCTGCATTAAGGGAATATTTAAAAAAAAAGTCATCAAACCGTGACTTGTTTCAAAGTGCCATTTTTTCAAAGTGAAAATCAAATTTGAAAATTGTGTGCTGAAATAATGTGTGTGAAATTAAAGTTGACAATAATTAAAAAGATAAAAAATTATTGTGCTTTAATTGTTGAATTTTTTAAATATTTAATTTTTTTCAATTAATATTTATTTTTTTAAATTATAATTTAATTTTTGTAACGATTTTTATTTAATTTGCACATTTTGTAAATTTTCAGTTTCAAATTTCGCGCCAGAATGAGTTAAAACTTGGAGGTTATGTCTAAGTGTGTCCTCTACGAATTTGGCGCGAAATTCAAACCACTAGATTTTCGTTTGTCTTTTTTAAAGTAATTCTGTGATCTAATAATTTTTTTTTAATTTCAGATCATTGCTTTCGCCGCCATCTTGGCCGTAGCTTTAGCCGCACCTCAGGGAGGCAGACAACAGGAAGTTGTTCTCGTAAGGGAACTTCAACATAACAACATTGGAGTCGATGGCTACCAGTACAACTACGAACTTAGCGACGGTCAGAAGAAGGAAGAATCTGCTGAATTGAGAAACGCTGGAACTGAAGATGAAGCTCTCGTCGTCCGAGGAAGTTTCTCCTGGGTTGATGCCAACGGCCAACTTCACTCCATTGAATACACCGCTGACGAAAATGGATTCCACCCAATTGGATCTGACATCCCAGTTTAAATTTCCCCTTATTGCGACAATTTCACTTTTAAATAAAAAGATTCTTCTATTTTCCTAAATTAGTCTTTTATTCTGTCCTTGTATATCATTAAACACATTTTTAAATTTAAATTTCGCGCCAGAATTACTTAAAAGTTAAAGGTTATGTTTAAGTTCGTCCCCTCGAATTTGGCGCGAAATTCAAACTGATATTTTCTCTTTGAGTTCAGAGCTTACTTAAGAAATAAAAAAATTGAATATCATATCAATTGATATTATTATGAGACAACTTCAGATGAATGGAGAATTTGAAGTCACGCATTTGGCTCTAAAAAAGTTAATTTGAAAATTAAAATCCAAAATAAAAATAACTTTTTGTACTGGCAAGAAAACTGAGTGACGATTTATTAATCTGCAATCAACTGCATTATAGTTGTCCGTTTTATTCTGTCGAACCTCGAAGTTTGACGAGAACAAAAAAACGAAATTTTGACAAAAGAATTGACGCCTTGTCGGTTTTCATTTCCAGTTTTGAGGAAAACGAGAAAAAAGAGAGGGACCTGATTTCGGATTTTGGAAAGTAAATTAAAAATTTAATTAGTCTTTAGAAATTAATATTTAAATAAATGAACAAAATTTTATATATTCTCATTTTTTATTCAGTGCTGAAAAAAAATCTATCAACTCAGTTTGCTCTTTCGAAAATAATCAAGGTCATTCTACATCAAAAAATATCTTCACGAGGAAAGGTAATAAGTTGGTCTTCAACTTCCGGCATTTTTTAAATCCGGAGGAAGTTGCTGAAGCTTACTTAGACGCAAAGTCATATGACAGGTAAAATTAATTTAAAAAAAAATAATAAAAAAATATTAAGGCCATTTAAGACTTACCCAATCCCTACCTTACCGACATTTTTTCTCTGCAACCTTACTTGTTCATTTATTGAAATATCAAATTGCAATTTTCTAAAATTAAAGAAAATATGCTAAGGTATGTTTATCTGGTCATAATTTTTGTACAAAAAAAATTGTTCGAAAATTTTTTTTATAAATATCAATATTTAGGACCAAATAAATTTACCTTAATGCATTAACTTCAATTTTAGAAATTTTCAATTTGATATCTGAATAAATGTAGAAGTATCCTTGCAGATTAAAAAATGTCGGTAAGGTAGGGATCGAATAAGTATCGCATGACCTTAATTCAGAAAAAATTAATTTAATTGAAAAATTTTTTATTTCGCGACAGAATTACTTGAATAATGGCAGGAAATTTAAATATAGCAGTTGTTTAATTTAATTTCTAATCCAAGTAGAATACAATCGAGAAGACTTAACAAAAAAAAATCACTGGCTGCTGGTGGATCAAAGACGAATATTGAGATCAAAGCAAATTCAATTTCTACTGAAGTGGATACCGAAAAAAAATTAGCCTACGGCGACAAATCTGGCGCTTGGGCCACGAAAGTAAATATAAAAAGTTCTAAGTAAGCAAATTAAATTTCCATTCATTATGAAAGAATTTAAATACGAAAATATGAATAGACAAAGAATGATGCGAGGTCGAAAAAAAATGAGCGAATTCAACGGGTGAAAAGAGTTTCGGCCACAAAGAATTTCGTCTATGATTTTGAAAACCCTCTAAATTCAATGAGTGTTTTAGAGCCAACTCGAAAATTATTTCCAACCAGTTCAGTTATCGGTAATAAAATTTTAATTCTAAAATTTTTAATTTATTGATTTTATTTATTATTTTAATTTAAAAAAAAATTTTTTATTTTAAATATTATTTTTATTTTCAAATTTATTTAAAAACAGGTGCCAAATTTTTAAAGAAAAAAAGATCAGCAGCAACTCTACCTCATCTGATTCCAGCTTCTTTAAATAAAAATAGTTTCAAAACTGAAGATTTGAATTATAATTCATCCAAAAGACCTTTATTACCTTCGCTTCAAAATCCAAGAGAAACGAGTTCCAATACAAATTTTAGATCAGTTTCCAAAAGCAGATACGATGGTATTTATAAAAAAATGAGTCTTGAAATTTAAATTTGATCTGGGTGGGAAATTTAAATAATTTTTTTATGTATTAAAAAGAACTTCACCCTTTCAGAACAAAAAATTGGAAAAACTTCTTCATCAGAAGAATACAGTCTCGAATCAAGTTGGCAAAAATTAAGGCAAAGGACCTCAAATACAGTTCTTCGTGATAAAACTGAAGCATCCAACGCTCGTTTAAAAAAACTTTACAAAACGTTTGAAAAATTGAATCGACGACTAGACGATTGTAAACAACAAAATAAAATTTTCTCTCTACCTCAAGGTGACGAAATAGATGATCAAACTTATCGAATACAAGGAGAGTGTTCAGAATCTTCACTACCCAAAGAAATTCGCCATAAAGAAGATTTTGAGGATTTAAAAATAAGAAAATCACAAAAAAAAGATGTAGAGGATTATCTAGAAAAATATTCTATGAGTTTAGATCAATTGATAGCTGAAGACTCAACAATTAAAGAAATTCATCCCTCGACTCAAGAAGTTGAAGAATTATTCGAAAGGTTGAATATTCGAGACATAGGTCTTCAGGAAGTTGATGATCCCAAGGATTTTGGGGATTTTGAGAAAAATGTAGAGTTTCAAAATTCTAGAACTATGAATCAGGAATCGCAGTTTACGAATAGACTGAGCTTGGAAGAGAAAGAAAAAATTATTAAAAGGCTTTTAAGAGAAAAACCAGAAGAGGCGACGAGTATTGAAAAAAATAAGAATGACTTTTATTCTGAGAGTCAGCAGTTGAAAAAAGAAGAATCGAAACCTCAAATTCCGAACATAATGTCAAGAATATTTAAATCGGACTATTTAAGACAAGATTTAAATTTGTGAACTTTTGTCTAATAAATTTTTAAAATATAATATTTTATTATTATTATTATTATTATATTATTATTATTTTGTATATTATTTTGTATATTATAATTGAATCTTAAATCTGCAATAAGTTACTTCACAGTAGAAATAAATTTTAAATCATCTATATATTTATCAAATATGAAAGTTAAAATTAATTTTATATACATTATCTGCTTTTACACAATATATAATATTATGTCTTAAAAATAAAGATCTATCAATAGTTTACATCACGATTCTCAACCGATAGTTTCACAGACCTTATCAAATTTTACTTTAGTTCATTTAGTGTTTAGTTCTTTTTTTTTCAAGCGATATGCTTTGATACCGAGATATGATTGATCCTTTTTTACATTGCAGTTGAAATATCTGAGTTTTCTGGGTATCACAAAACTGCCGAGGCTGAACTGTGACTTTGGTAGATCACGGCCCCTGTAAAATTAATCACAGCAGCCAAGACAAAAACTGGCATCCAGCGACCATGGGAAGCAGTTACTAATTCTGCTGTGAGAGGACCACACAAAATTCCTGGGATGGTAGCCTGAAATGAAAAGAAAGAAAATAAATTAAAAGAAATTTAATCTTATTCAATTTGCTCGTTTTGAAAATTTTTTATTTCAAATTTCGCAATATTGACGTGAAATTCAAACTATGACTTTTTTTAAATTTAAAGTGACAAAACTCACAATTGTGTTGGATATAGCAAAAGTAATTCCTGCGTGATTAGGTGCCACATCTGCGTGATTGCTGAGGTGGCCGGAAGAGTTGCAGGCGCAGAGTCCCATAGAAATTGAGATAAATCTTTAAAAAAAAAAAAAGAAAAATAAAGTTAGATTAATTTTGTACATCAATTTAATCTAATATAATATTTTTCATCAATTTTACGTACATTACTGCTAACATAAGATTGTCGACTGCACAAAACGCAAGCAGAAAAGCCCCAGGGCCAATCAAACCAATATTTGTCATCAATCTTCTCACACTCAAAACCGACCATCTTTTTTGAATGAGATTGTCAGCACTATGTCCAGCAACTGCAAATAATATTTTACTATAATTAATATTATCTTAAAGATTAACAATTTATTATAATCTTTTTTTTAAACCAACCTATTCCAACGAGGGAATTAACAATGTAGGGCAAGGCAGTGAGACTGATGCTTTCCTTATTGGCTGATAAATTTCTCGATAAATAAGTTGGCAGCCACTGCATAATAATGTAGCTGCTCCAATTCATGGCAAAATGTGCTATGTACAAAGCCCACAAAGGCGAATGCGCTACGAATTCCGTCCATCGAAGACTTCGATTCTGTGCAACCTTTGAACAATTTTTTTCATTAAAATCGATTATAAAAAAATAAACATAAATGAATAGTTAGAAGAAATCAAACCAAAACGTTCAATATTGAAAATAAGGAAGAATTCTACACTTGTCTGCGAATTAAATTTTTTTTTAATTAAGGATGTTGGAGCCAAGTTCTACTTTAAAAATTCGATTTCCTCATTTTACTCAACAAATATTAAAATAGTAATTTTTTCCCTCTGTAGAATTAATCAATTTTTAACTACAATTGTGCACACAGAGCGAGAAAATATCCAATCCAAATTTCTTTCAAGTAAACCGAAAATATTCAATTTTAAAGTTAGATTTTGAATTATCTGTTTTATGCAAAAAGTATCGAAACTAAATATTTTTTCGCTCTGTACGCAGTCTTATATTTGCAAAAAGATTAGTGCTACAGAGAAAAAAAAATATATTTATAATTTTCGTTGAGTAAAATGGAGAATGGAATTTTTATCTTAACACTTGGGTCCAACGCCCTTAATCTTTCTTATAATTTTATTTAGAAATTATAAGAAAATTAAAAAATCCCAATTATAATTACCTTAGGTAAAAATAGAGGAATTTCATCCTGACTGTTAGTCTCATGATATAAAATAATCCAGAGCAGCGTCCAGACAATTCCGAATGAACCAAAGAGGTAGAATCCAGTTTCCCACGATAAGTAAGAACACAGCTGTCGTGATAAATTTGTATTAATTAAAATAGGAGTAAATAGACAGTAAATATATTTTTCTAGAGATCCAAGTAGATAAATTTAGTATAAAAAATGTATATATACTTACGATCGAGGCAACTACTTGGCCTACAGAGCCAGCAGCTACAAGATAGCCAAAAGCTCGAGATCTTTCCTCCACAGGGACATTATGCGCGAATAAATGAAATATGACTGGCAGACCTTGAAAAGAATATCAAATTCTCAATTAAATCTATAGTTAATTACATTTAACATTTAAAAGATTTAAATTTCCCGCCAAAAGTGCTATAAAGTTTGAGGTTACGTCTAAGTGTGGTCCATGCAAAATTGGCGCGAAATTTGAATTCTAGAGTTTTCCTTTTTTAAAAAAACGACTTATTATTAATTTAAAGTTGATTTTTCTTACCGAGACCTTCACCAAGTCCAAGAATTACTCGACAAATGACGAGTAACGTAACAGAGTGGGCCAAAAGTGGAGTAATCACTGTGCTAATCGACCAGAGTAAAACAGCTGACATTAAAACTGTTTTACAACCAAACCGATTCGCTGTGCTGGCACCGATGATCTGATAATTAAATTTATAAATTAAAATTCAATAGTTTTTAAGTATGAGATCAAATAAAAAAAGATAAGGTATAAATAAAAATTCATTAAGACTTACCCGATCCCTACCTTACCGACATTTTTTCTCTGCAATGCTACGTCTACATTTATTGAGATACCAAATTGAAAATTTCTAAAATTGAAGCTAAAGCATTAAGGGCAAGTATTACTTACCCGATCCCAACCTTACCGACATTTTTTTCTCTGTAACGCTACGTCTACTTTTATAAAGATATCAAATTGAAAATTTATAAAATTAAAGAAAATATGCTAATGTATGTTTGTCTGGTCTTCAATTTTTGTAAAAATAAAAATTTTTTTTTAAATGTCAATACCTTAAGGCTTTAGCTTCAAATATAGAAATTTTCAATGAGATATCTCAATAAATGTAGACGTAGCGTTACAGAGAAAAAAATATCGGTAAGGTAGGGATCGGGTAAGTAATACATGCCCTTAAGGTAGGTTTATCTCGTCGGTAAGGTAGGAATCGGAAACTAAATTTGCTCTTATGGTAATTACCATTCATTACGGATCCCTACTTTACCGACATTACATCTAAAATCTGCATGGCTTTCAATAAACACGGGAAAAAAATGATAAAAATGAATGAAAAATGTTTTTACTTGGCTCGTGAAGTATCCAAAAGCAAAAGCTGAGAGAATCCATCCTTGCCAGTGGAGATTCCAGTTAAATTCCTTCGTCATAGGGACAATGGCAATTGGCATAATAACTCGATCCGCAGCATTAATAAAATTTGCCGCCGAACACAAAGCCACAATCCGAGAAGTCCTCGGAAGCATTTTTAATCTCGGCATCTTATCACGTTGAGTATATATATTTTTTTATTATTTAAAGCACAAAAAAGTCACATCGTTTCGATAGTTTATGCAAAGACTAACCTAGAAGTTTTCAAAATAGGTTGCCTCGTGACTTGAAAAGATTTCCAATTTATCCCGAGACTGCATTTTACTTATTCGAAACCACAATTTTAGAGAAATTTACAAGAACAGCTGCCACAATATTACACGACGATTTCGAAACTCGAAAATTGTTGCCGGAGTTTTTGACGTGTCAATTAAACTTTACTTCTGGAAAAACTCGCCAGGCGGCGCCACCAATCAATGACAGTATTTGTGTACATACATATATATATTTCAATTTTGTTGTTATACTAAAAGAATAGAAAATGTTGCAAAAATAGTACATTTTTTTAAATTAAATAAATTTGAATTACTTTTTCTTATGTGTGACATAATTTTTGTATTCATCGTTGCTAAAATTTGATAATATTCCAGTTTTAAAAATTTTAGACTCCTGGGGATTGATCACCAGGAATACGAAGAGAAACCAAAGTCCAGATGTAGATTATTTATTATTTTATAAAAAGCTTTACAAATTGTAATAGTGATTCTAGTATTTCGAAAATAGTCTAAAAATCTTAAAAAGTTATTCTTTTATTTTTATTTTTTTTTTAATGAAATATCGGCTTTAATATCGAAAATTGTAAGTTTAATACAAAAGAGTTGAAAAGCGCTAGCTTGATTGATTTAGCGCAAAATAAAGCGGGAAGATTAAATTGACTAATGAAAGAATAGTCAAAAAATAGTATAAAATTACGAAAAATTTATTGTATATAATAAAATGGAAAATATATTAACATATAAAGTTATTTAATGATTAAAATGATAAGGATAAATATTATTGTTATTATAAAAATTAACTTCTATCTTCAGAGAGAAACTGAGAGTAAACATGCCCAGAGGAGGCCCAACTATTAGTATAGTGGCACTTGGGTGGCCAAATTGTGTATCAAGGTCGGAAAGTAGCAGTAGTAGTGTGTCCCTCACGCACACAGATGAACGAGATATAAATATAAATATAAATGTTAGACAAAGCGGGCTAAAGCAAGCTTTATTAGCTTCTTATTTACAACCCAAATCTTTCTTCCTCAGGTCGAAGACCAAGTAAGGATTGTTTTTAATACGAAAGGCTAAGAGTTAGTCATGCTTGTGTCTACTCTCTGATTTTTTCATATAGTCCTCTCACTTTGAAGGTGAATTTCTCTGAGAAAAATATTTGTACAAAAGTGATGTACACTGCATGTAATAGTTTATTTATTTCTGTGTTGATTACATTTTAAATGGTTGTTTTACATAAATATGGTGAGGAGCAGTAAACGTTTATTTGCTAAAAAAACACCGAAACAATGACCTTCGAAAACATAGGTCAACTTTGAGAAGCTTCTGTATTGTCAAATTCACCTTAAAAAATTTCGAATAAATTTTCATGTATTATTCAAATCCTTAAGAAGGTATATGTTTTTAAAATAAATAAATAAATAAATAAATGTTTTATAAAAATAAAATGACTGTAAAACAGTTTGCAAAAAAAAAATTATCTTGAATTCTGATTCAACTCGCAGCTTACACTAACGTAGTAAAGTGGTACAAAGTAGACTGACTCATCTTGGTTTTCTGTGTCCTTTTATATCCTTTCTGCCTTCTTGGTTACTATGGAAATTACGAAACGGGGTTCC
The DNA here is from genome assembly GCA_900474275.1 of Synergus japonicus. NCBI lineage: Eukaryota > Metazoa > Arthropoda > Insecta > Hymenoptera > Cynipidae > Synergus > Synergus japonicus. The sequence continues at coordinate 24,333 of UCOH01007427.1, forward strand.
TCGGTTGATCCTCCCGTTTCGTCCTCTTTTAAGATAGGGAGCAAGGGTCATGAGTCATATCTTTACCTCTTAATGTGTCTGAAACGAGGGAGGTTGGTTTGTTGGGTTTCTCTCGCGCTGACTCTCACATGTATTTGAAACATTGGGTTTTTTACAATTATTGATTGGTTACGATCACGTAACACCTTCCCCCTTACTTGAACGTATTTTTAATGCGTTCAAACCTCGGTAGAGGCATATGCGAATATTGGAAGGAATTGCGTTTTCGTTGGAATAGCAGAATTTTGCAAAATAGGAGTACATATTTTTAAGCAAGCAGTTTTCGTATTATAACATTGATTTGTTCAATTTCTTTCAATATTTTGCGAAGATATTCATATACCTTATACATTTCTTTTAATAAATCAAATGCACTTAATTTTTTTTTTTTTGGTTCATGCATACTCCTAAGTACTGAGACAATTATATTTGGATTTCTGATTATACATTCTATATGTATATTTCGTATGTATATATATATATATATATATATATAAATTATATTTCGGTTGTTTTTGCATATTTTTGGTAAATTGTGCCGATCTTTTTGTTTATCTTGATTGAGTTCAATTATTTTCAATATGTCACAAAAGGTGACACCTTCCCCCTTTTTTTCTTTTGAGCACGATTTGTAGGTTTTAATCGGGTTCAAAAGATCGCCACAAATTGTGATGTTAGTTATATCTTATCTTAATATCTTAGTTAATAGTATTACAATATTTTTGATATATCTTTTTGAAGAGAGAAAAAAAATTGTTTACACTCATTTTTCATGTGTTTTGAGAGAAAGAATTTTTTTTTTTTTTATGATTTTTTAAATTTCTTTCTTGTTCCTTTTTCTTTGTTATAAGCCAGGCCTATAGAAGCACCAAGGAAATTTTATGTTGTTCATTTTGACACATTCCTTGGTGCTTAGTATACGAGTTTGCCTAAACAGTTTACGGTCCTACCAGTAAAAATCCTAATATTTTCCTTCCACTTTTTAGATTTTTCCACTGTTTTACTTTATCATTGAAATTCTGGTCAAATTTCAGTGGTATTTCGACCAGTGGAAGCTTATTTTATTAATTTAAAAGGAACAATTAATCTAATAAAATATTAACGAGAATCTCCCATACATTTTAAAATAAATTAATTATAAATAATATTTGGAATAAACGTTATTCTTAAGTATAAATACTTTTATTTTATAAATTAATGCAGGACCTGAATTTTATTTTTTTTTATTATTAAATTTAATGTTAATTTACGCGCTTGAAGTAAGGAGAGACGCTTAGTTTTCCCTGCCCAGGCCAGTGTTACCCCTCTGTCGTCATCACTGACCAACCCGCTGGCAGGGACTCTGCCCTCTCTCCTGACCGAAAGCGTCCTACAACCGAAGGGCCTGCGAGTCCTCTTAGTCTTTAGCAGTAAATGTTCGCACCTCAGTGAGTGAGTAGATTCCAGGGTCTCCCCGCGTAGACGAGCCTCCCTCTTCACGTCGGGAGGCGGTTTGGATTATTATCTCCTGTTGATGCCAAAAATGTTCATATCGTCTATAGGAATCGGTTATTAGAGATAAAATTTAGTTTATAAACATATAAATATATATATATATGTTGTTGTTTTTTATATATATATATATACTCATTATTGTTATTTTTCTTTGCAGTTCATTGATTGAAAATCGAGACAGGATTGGTTGACTAGTGGATTTTTTTTATTGTACCAATTAAATTTTATTATCTATAAAAAGGTTATCTATAAAAGGTATGAAAATGATTAAGGTAAAAAATGTAAAAATTGATTAACATATTTTAAGTTCAACAATGTATCTTCTATATGTTACTTTGTAATTTGTTAATATTTGACAATAAGTTCATATGTTTGTTATTTGAGGATTTGAATTATAAAAAATAAAAAATATGTTAATTCATACCAGTGTTTCCTCGTCTTTATCCTCAGTAATAGGTTTTAATTCACGAGTTGTTGTATCGTTTTTATCCTTGAAATCGTCGGGGAGTGGAAATGTAATATGAGATTGGTGTTTAACACTTGTTTTTTGTCGAGTTTTCTCTTGAAATAAATTATGCATGTTGGTAACATTATTATGATAATAATTAAATTTAGTACTGGGATATTTGATTTTATATGACTGAACTCGATTTCTTCTGATTCTGAAATATCTAAGGGAAGATTTTTACTATTATCGTTAATTAACTGTAATGATATATCGTAGGTACAGTTAGAATTTGAATCATTTAAGAAAATAGAAATTTCGCAAGGGTTGGTAATGTTTCTCTCCGTTAATGTTTTTGTGAACTCACATAATTTTCCAAAATTTAAATTCTTGCAATTGTTGAGGGGATAATTGTGATCGAGAGTATATGTTTTGTTTGTCTATGAGATCATCATAAAGTTGTTTTGTAAGATGTGTGGATTTTGTAAACGTCAAATTTTATGTTATAAGGAATAGGTATTTTTATATGAAATACTATTTTGTTATTAATAAAAAATGTTTTTACTTTTGAAATTTTGAGTAAGGGTTTAGAATTGCAGGGTGCCATTTTTCTGTTTGGGTAAAAGTAAGTATATCGTATAGTTGTTTCAGGGTGTATAGATGTTCGTCAGTGAATTTGGATATTTGATCCAACCATAATGCTGTTTGAGCTTTATAGGTTTTTAAATTGGTATCGTCTGCAAATTCTGTTATTGTATCGTTGATAGTCTGTAAATCTTTGGAGGAGTCAAGGATTGGCGTTTCTATGATATGTGTTCTCTTATCGATCCATGGGAGAAATAATCGTGGTTTACTTTCATAAAATTTTAATGCTTCGATAATTATAGGTGAATTGTCATTGTTCGGTTCTTCAGTGTAAGCTAATGCATCGCTTATTAAGGAAAAATAGTTGTTAAATTGAGTTTTTTTAATTGTCCATTGTGTTTCATGGTAACTTTGGGAACAGTAATTTGTTGCTTCTGTATTTTGACAGTATGTCATTAATTGTCCATATTTCTGAAGAACGTAGTACCCGAGGTAGAGTGTCTTTCATGTCTGCGAATGTTATGATATTCCATTCTCTAAGGGATAAGTTAATATTTTCTATTTTCTTAAAATGAAAACTAATACCTTTGGAAGAAGTATCGATATTAGACGACTGAGTGATGGATACTAATTGGGTGATAAAAACAAGGTGTTTTAGAAGTTTTAGAAGTAGATATTATAAAAAAAATTGATACACAGTTTCTCTCTGCTATCTTATTTCTAAGTATAAAAAATACAATTAAGTTAATGACTGTGATATTTCCTAAAATATTTGCTTAAATCATTCTAACTACTCTGACTTATCACAATACTTTTCAATCAGTCGAAAATCACAATACTATATTATATTAATTCAAAACCTAAATCTTCAACCGACGAGGATTCGATAATTTCAGGCTCTTCCCATTTAATTTTCTCGAAGTCCAATTTGGTTTTGCGGTCATTTTCGACCCTCCAAGCTTTGGACCTATTATTCGATTCTTCCATTAGAAGATTGATCTTTTCCCTCACTTGAGGTCCAAATTCTTCAGTTAAGATTTCTATCATATCCCTCTCATCTTTTTTTTCGTTTCGACTTTTTGTTATCTTATTCGCTATATTATTATTGTGCAGAGATTCTCTGTCACAGTGTTGAATCTTACTAGTATTTAATTCGGATGATCCATTTGTTCTTCCAATTTGTGATTTAGCATTTGGCTCATCGTCACTTTTAAATTGTTTGGATCCATTTGTACTTCCAATTGGTGATTCTGCATTTGGCTCATCATCAGTATTGAATTGTTTGGATCCATTTGTGCTTCCAATTGGTGACTTAGCATCTGGTTCATCACAATTATTCAATGGGATCGATGTATTGGTGCTCCCTATTGATGACATCAAATCTCCCACACTGCTAGGATCCATTTGGTTTCCATATACAGAAACTTTTTCCGGCGTTTTTCGGCCCTTATTTATCGCGTTCATAAATCCTTTTTTAATTGAACTGATTGAAGAACGTCTCCGAAATTTCTCCATTCTCAACTCGGCACCCTCTTGGGCACCCTGTGTCGAATTAACATCTTTGGAATATTTTTCGGCTGGAACAAAAGTAAATGTTCCAATAGCCTCTGTACTTCCAGGAAGTTGAACTCGCAAATTTATCCGAGGATACATTTTAGGTACCACAAACGTTGGTACCTCATCCTCAGTTTGGCATCCTTTTAGGGATAAATCAGCGACCATTTTCTAAAATTATTAGAAAAAAAGTATATAAATAATTTTGTTGGAGAAGATTATCCCAGTAACGTCAAAAAAACACATTTTTGAAGTACCCTTTTCTGCAAGATATTTCACTATGAAAACGTTGGACAAAAAATTTAAAAGGTACCACCTTACCTACTATTTTCGAGTGTGCTCTTTCCGATGGTGCTATCAAAATTTTAAAAAATTACGTTTTTTACAAGATTTTTGCAAAATAATGTAAAAAAAGCCAAGATTCTTCATACCTTTTTTTGTCTTTCTATATTTTCGAGGTGTTATTATTTTTGATTTTATCATTGTTTACACTTACAAAATAACGATAAAACCGATTGACAAATTTTACAATTTGTTGACTACTTAATTTTTGCGATTAAAACACGCATTTTATATCGAAAATGCAAGTTCTATATAGGTACTATGATTTTTTGGGTCACTGGTTACGAAATTGCTATTGTTTTTGCAAAATTAATTTGTTTAAACAAATTATTGCAAAAAATTATGATTTTTAAAAAATGATTGCAGAATCATGATCTACGGGAAAATATATTTTGAAAATATAGAATTTGATATTAATTGTACAAAATTCTATTCTTTACACATTTAAAATGTAAATGAAAAAAATGTTTTAAAAGAAATAAAATTCTAAAAATGATAAATATTTTTTTAAATGTTTAAAAATGATTCTTTGAATCATTTTTAAAATTTTTTTAATCATTTTTTTTATATTGGTGGATTAATTGTCAAAAAAATGTGTAAAAATTTTGTACAATTAATATCAAATTCGTTATTAGGAACCCTAAAAACCCAGAAAACCATATGTAAAAACATATTTGTTGTGAAAAAAAGATATTTATTAATAATTTTCATAATTGTTTAAATAATTAAAATTATCTATATACGTTTTCAAAATATTTTTTACCGTAGATCACGATTCTGCAATCATTTTTTGCAATAATTTGTTTAAACAAATTGTCTAAACAAATTAATTTTGCAAAAACAATAGCAAATTTGTAATCAGCGAACAAAAAAACCATAGTATCTATATAGAACTTGTATTTTCGATATAAAATGGTTTTACCGTTATTTTGCAAGTTTAAACAATGATAAAAACAAAAATAATAACACCGTTAGAAACAACAACAATCGAGGACGCGATTAGGCTGCTTCATAATTGAATACTAATATGATAAGACATTGTAAATGTAGAAAGAAAAAAAGAGGTATTAAAAATCCTGGGTTTTTTACATTATTTTGCAAAAATCTTGTAAAAAAACGTAATTTTTTGAAATTTTGATAGCACCATCGGAAAGAGCACATTCGAAAATAGTAGGTAAGGTACCTTTTAAATTTTTTGTTCTACGTTTTCATTGTGAAATATCTTGCAAAAAAGGGTAGTTCAAAAATGTGTCTTTCTGACATTAATGGATTAAGGGCGTTGGATCAAAATTATAATCTCAAAATTGAATTCTTCATTTTACTCAATAAGGCAAATTAATATATAGTTTATTGGAAAAAAAGTTTCTCCCCCCAGACAACATGAATTCCAGCGCACGGCCCTGTTTAAATTAAAGTTTGAAATTTAATCTAACACTCTTAAGGGTGTTAGGTCCAATTTCCGGTTATATTTATTTATAGTAAGTTAGAAATACCTTCATGCTTGTGACGTGTTCTTCATGACTTTCACTATTCTCATGTTTCAATTTCCTGATAGAACTAGCAATTTTTTGGCTGCAAATAAAAATAATTCAATAAATAATAAACAACATTAAGAGCTCTTATGCTAAAGTATCACATGCCCTTAAATTAAATAAATTTATAAAAAATATTAAAATTAATAATTCTATAAATAATAAACTGGAATTTTAAAGGATTATATATGGTTTTTATGATCTTTGAAAGATTTTGTAGAATTTTATGGAATTTCAAAATGCTTTCAACAATTTTAAAAAGCTTGTAAAAATGTAAAGAAATTTTGAAATTTCTAAAATGATTTTAGAAAGTTTTAATATTCCTCGTGGAATTAAGAAAAATTTCAAAACTTATTTACTTTTAAGATTTTATTTTCAAATAAAAAATTATAATATATAAATTTGTAATGAAAGGGGTAGGGTTAAATTATATAATAAAATAATATATTAAATCAATAAAAAAATTAATTTATTGAAAAAAGTATATAAATTAGTATATTCATAAATATTTAAATACCGAAAGGTTTTATAGAAATTTCTAAATAGTTGCCTAAATTCTAAATAAAAGAAAAAATTATTTATTATTAAAATTTAATATGTATAAATATTAAATTTTGTTTAATTAACTAAGAAATAATTTACAATTTATATTAAATAAATTATTTTTAAAAATAATAAAATAATAATAAATAATAATACAATAATAAATAAAATAAAATAAATAAATTTAATTAATCGCTAAACAATATTTAAATTAATAATTCAATAAATAATAAACTTAAACTGCCCTACTTTATGGATTTACTAGCATCACGGTGGTCGGGAAACAAAAAATAGTGGGTGTGAAATATTTAGTAAAAAAATATACTATAAAATAAATAATTAAACTAATAAATTTTTCAATTTTTATAAATTTTTTTTAAAGTTGAGGAAGAATTTCTCGGTAACCAATGGATATTTTTAAAAGTTCCATGGCCCATTTTGAAGGGAATTTAATTTTCCACAAATCATATCAGAACAACTTTTATGATAAAATACATCCCTGAGGAGATATTTAAAAAAAAAAATTTTTTGGTACTTTCGACTTAAGGGGTTAGAGTCAGGCCCATACCCAGGATTTTGTTTCGGGGGGGGGGGGCAGATTCAAATTTAATATAATCGAATATCGATAATTGTTTATAGATATAGCACATAACATAACTTTCTGAAATTTCGGGTGGGCCAGGGCCCTTCGGGCACCCCCCCCTGGATACGTGCCTGGTTACAGTAGACTACCCAGGCGCGTCGAGAAAAGAAGCTTTCTTTCTGAATTTTTTTCTCGAGTTGTATGTGGTGGATAAAAAAAATTTTAGAGCTATATTACACATATATTAAAATTCTCAAACAATATTTTTTATTTATGTATTTACAACAAAATGGAGTCCTAGCAGTCAGTGGCGGATTTACATAAGGGCACATGGGGCACGTGCCCAGGGGCCCCCACAAAATGAATATCCTCAAAAAATGTAATTACTATGAGAATGTGGAAATTACACTGTGATAAATTTAAAAAATATGAGATAAATATTTTTTATTTTGTAATTTTAATTTCCTTACAAGGGGGCCCCCACATTATTAGTGCCCAGGGCCCGCTAATCTTAAATTCGGCGCTGGGCAGAATAAGAAACGAAAAAAATTTTTTGGAAGATGAAATCTGTGTGCAGGATATCTCACTCAATTTTTATTATGGTTCCACAATGTGACCTAAGAATTGTACGAACGCATTCCTTCGTTGAGATTAGAACGCATACGTTCGTTGAATCCCACTGCTACCAACTGTCGGGCATATGTCCCTGGTAGTTGGTATTTATTATTTATTATGCGCGACAGTTGGTAGCAGTGGGATTCAACGAACGATGCGTTCTAATCTCAACGAACGAATGCGTTCGTACAATTCTTAGGTCACATTGTGGAACCACCATTATATGATTGACTTGAAATTTTAATCGCAACTTCTTAGATAGATTTTCTGTCGAAGTACCCAGAATTTAAAATTTTGTTTGAAAATCCACAAATTTGTATGAGTTAAAATTTTTGTTTCATTTTTTAGCGAAAAATCGACTTTAAATTATTAACTACAAACGTAATAATTTATCACTTATAAAAGTCGTCTTTCAAAAAAAAAATTTTTTTGTTTCTTATATTGTCACGACGCCATTTTGTTGTAAATACATAAATAAAAAATATTGTTGAGTAATATGTGTAATAAAGCCCTAAAATATTTTTTTATCCACCACATACAACTCGAGAAAAAAATTTACAAAGAAAAGATTTCTTTTTCGACGCGCCTAGGTAGTGTAACTCCTAAAGGTGATTCCACAGATCGACCTTAACTCTCGTGCTGACGGAAAATTTTATGCCCGCAGCTTTTCGTCCAAGCGTCTCACGATATCCAAAATTTAAGATTGAGAAAATTAAATTTTTAAAAATGTAAGTTTATAGAGAATAATAAAATGGAACTTTTTTCTATGTGAAGTTTTTTCGTCCAATAAATATTTTTAATACGAAAATTAGAATCCATTTTATTATTCTTTACAAGCCTACATTTAAGGCTGGAAAGTCGAAAAAAATGCGCAGGGCAAATTTTGTCGACTTTTTGAGGCCACAGGAAGGACTTATTAAAATTGTTTTCAAGTCCTGAAGGGAAAGCAGACTCAAACTTAGGAGACTTAGTTTTTCGATTTTTGAGTAGAGGAAAATTTCGGCGTAATTCATTGACAGCAATGGACAAAATGGCCGGCGTCGTTGAAGACGCCAAGTAAAATTATTGAATTACGCCGATATTTTCCTCTAATCAAAAATCGAAAAAGCAAGTCCCCTAAGTTTAAGCCTGCTTTTTTCCCTTCAGGACTTGAAAAAACTTTTAAAAAGTCCTTCCTGTGGCCTCAAAAAGTCGACAAAATTTACCCTGCAAATTAGAGTTTCTACAGATTTCTTGATCCTCCTGCAACAGCCTTAAAAAAATGTAATTTTTTAAACTTTAAAATTCGGATATCACGAAGACGCTTGGATAATAACTTTTTTTTCGAGCGCGCGTCCCGTTATTACATCCGGGGCTTCAATTTCTATTAAACAATGAAAAATTATTTTCAATATAATTATTAAAACGATGATAATCACCGTATTAAAAATTAATTATTAATAATTAATAATTTCAACAATTATCCGCGATTCAATAATTAAAAATCTTTAGGACGCACAAGGAGATTCTTTAATGGTGGAAACAGAAGGACGCGCACATAGTCAAAATTTTCATTATCAATCTATTTTTCGTAAATACTCACATTTTTGTTACTCCAGAGACTTTTTTCGAATATTCCGCCATTGCAAATAAAAAGGGGATTTGATTTAATATATTTAAAAAAGTTTCAACACTTTTAATTATATTTTTAAGGTAAGAAAATGATCGAGATCGATTCCGGTGATGGTAACGTTACGGCGGCGAGAACAAGAAGAACAAGAAAATGGCTATTCGGCTATTCCTAAGCGTCAAAATTCTAAATTTCGGGGACAAAGAAAACGAAAACTTCTAGAAACTTCTAGGGTGAGTTTCCATTAAAATTTCTAGTGCACTTCCTGCATTTTCACATGCAGGAAGATTTCCCATTTCCCATTGGAATAATTGGAATGTTTCCAAAAGTGTAGCGGGAAAATTCAAACTATGTAACACGGTGCCCTTCTCGCGCCAGTTTTCAAGTATTTAAGGGCCTGTGATAATTCACCACAAGAGCAATTTAGTTTCCGCAACTTTACGTTCGCAATAATAAATATTTTTCACTAAAACTAAATGGTCTAGTGTTCGTGAAATATATTTACTATTGCGAACATAACTTTAACAAATATTATACTTAATATACTTAATATTTTACTGAAGAAATACCAACGACTTTCATTGTGTAAATTTTTATTACTCTTTTTTTTCTAATACGTAACACGGCCTCGCAGTGTTGCCCAATAATAACATCGTTCACTGAGTCGCGAAATTTGAGCGAGAACTTCAAATATATTTATCAGGAGACAAAAGCATTCAAACAAACCGATTTCTCTTCCCAATTAGAAAGAAGAAATCGATTTATCGATCACCCAGCTCCTTTCTTGCTTGATAATCTGTCTCATCGGTATGTTCTAAAATCCGACGCAGCGATTCAATAAAAATTCTCAAAGAATTGTTGATCTCAAAAGATCGCTCGAATCCTTACGTCGGATCCTCTCTCGATCTTCCGAACGAAAAGCAACATTTTCTTGCAGATTCGACTTGGCCTCTGCATATTTTCTTTATCTGTTTGTATGAAGACGCTTAATAATGAGTTGATCGTTCGAAGATTGACTTAAGAAAAAGAAACTTAATTTCTAGGTTTCGTTTACTGCTGCTGCTTGGCCAGCGTCTCTGCTTTCTGGGAAACCTCTTCGATCGGGCCGACCATGTAGAATGCAACTTCGGGAAGATGGTCGAGTTCTCCAGCAAGGATCTTCTGGAATCCTTTGATAGTTTCCTGGAGGGGTACGAGCTTGCCGGGGTGGCCTGTGAAGACCTCAGCGACCTGAAGAAAGAAATTTAGTCAGTTGAAGATCCTAGTCTAGGATTTTAACTTTTTTTAATGGTTTCAATCTAGTGCTTCTTACCTGGAATGGCTGAGAAAGGAACCTCTGGATTTTACGTGCACGGGCGACGGTCATTTTGTCTTCTTCGGACAACTCGTCCATACCCAAGATAGCGATGATATCCTGGAGGGATTTGTAGTCCTGGAGGATCTTCTGCACACCTCGAGCAATGTTGTAGTGCTCGTGTCCGATGACATTAGGGTCCATGATACGGGAGGTGGAATCGAGAGGATCCACGGCGGGGTAAATTCCTGAAAATGACAATTTATTCTTCATAAAGTATTCTTTGAAATTTTAAACTAAAGGTGGTTAAAAAATTAAATGCGTTGATTAGAAAAAAATTAATTTTGCCCCCAGGACCCCAATTTTTCGCTTGCAAAAACGTTTCTCATAGAATCGATTCCAAGAAAACGCAACCTTCTATCTAATCGGGAAGAGATCGAACAATTAGGTTACTCAATCAGTCATTGCTCTTCTGGGTGTCTATATTGTGGATTAAACTAAAATTTGAAAAAATTCCCATAAGGATCCTTACCCAACTCGGCGATAGCACGAGAAAGTACAGTGGTGGCGTCCAAATGGGCGAAGGTGGTGGCAGGAGCGGGATCAGTCAAGTCATCGGCTGGCACATAAATAGCCTGTACGGAAGTGATGGATCCCTTGGTTGTGGTGGTAATTCTTTCCTGCATGGTACCCATGTCAGTGGCCAAGGTTGGTTGGTAACCTACGGCGGAGGGGATACGTCCCAAAAGGGCAGACACCTCAGAACCAGCCTGGGTGAATCTGAAAATGTTGTCAATGAAGAGCAACACATCCTGACCCTCCTGATCTCGGAAGTACTCAGCGACGGTTAAACCGGTCAAGGCGACTCGGGCACGGGCGCCGGGAGGCTCGTTCATTTGTCCGTAGACAAGCGATACTTTGGAGGTCTTGTCCTTCAGGGAAATGACCCCGGTTTCAATCATCTCACGGTAGAGATCGTTACCCTCTCGGGTTCGCTCTCCGACTCCGGCGAAGACGGAGTAACCTCCGTGAGCCTTGGCTACGTTGTTAATCAGCTCCATAATTAATACAGTCTTTCCTACTCCAGCACCGCCGAAAAGACCTGAAGAGTAAAAATATTAAGAGTTAGTAAGATTCAGAGCAAAGTGCAATTTTATTTAAATTTATTTTCAATTAATTTTTAATTAATTTTCAATTACCAATCTTTCCTCCCTTTACGTAAGGAGCGAGAAGATCGACGACCTTGATTCCCGTGGCGAGAATTTCCTGTTCGACGGACATCTCCACGAATTCGGGAGCGTCGGCGTGGATGGGGGCGAGTTTGTCGGTTTCTACGGGGCCACGTTCATCGATGGGCTCACCGATGACGTTGATGATGCGGCCAAGAGTTTCAGCACCAACTGGAATTCGGATGGGGAATCCGGAGTCGAGAACGGACTGACCTCGAACCAAACCCTCGGTACCTGGAATTAAAGAAAGTGGATAACTAAGAAATCAAAAAGAATAAAAGAATAAAATTGAATATTGAATATAAAAGAATGAATTGAATATTAGTTTATTTTTTACCGTCCATAGCGATGGTGCGCACAGTATTTTCTCCCAAATGTTGAGCCACTTCAAGAACTAATCTGGGGCTTCGGTTTTGAACCTCCAAGGCGTTGAGGATGGGGGGAAGTTCATCGTCGAACTGCACGTCGACAACGGCACCAATGACGGCCACGACACGACCCTGGGGAGTTTTTGTTGCCTTCGCATAGTTGCGATCTGCAAGTAGAAAAAAATTGCAAAATTAGAAAAAATTTTGAGATTTATTTTTAGGATTTCTTACATAATACTATACTTAATCTAGTTATAATTTTATAAATAAATCTGTTAAATATTCACGCTTTAAATGGGAGAAATTATATTTAAAGACTGCCTATAAGTTAGTTTCTAAATAAGGAGAAAAGTTTTGAATAAAAAAGATAATTTTTTTTATTATAGGTATAAATTGCACACTTTTTTAATTTAATATAGTACTTCTGTATTTTATAAATGAAAGAAAACCTAATCTTACTTACAGAAAAAATGTTTTGTGAATAAAAATATTTTTAATTTTGAAATTGAATTTTCTCGAAAATGAGTCTAACGATTTTTTAATTTTTGGTCTGGAAATACTTTTTACTCATCCTGGAAACGAAAAAATAATTGAAACTGAAAAAGGCAAGTTAGAATTTGTTTTAAAGAATTGGGAGCTTGAAGATTGGATTTTCTTCTAGATAAAAATTCAAATTACAAAATTTCTAAATTAATTAGTAACTAAATAAATAAAAAATTCTCATGAAACACATGGAACAATTTTACAAACTGAAATACTTTCGTACTTAAAACAAGGGCAAAGTCGAATTTGAATTTCGCGCCAGTAGGCCGAGTAACCTACATAATAAAGAATTAAAAAAATGGAAGTTTAATTAATCAATTGAATTCATTAAAAATCCTTCACAATTCCCAAAACCAAAATAAGCGGATTCTAAATTCTAAGACCGAAAAAAACACGAGATGTGATTAGGCGAGTTACATAACAAAAGAAATTTATCTATAACGTTTTTCACATTTCCAAAATAATAATTTCTCCCTCCAAATGAAACCCCATGACATTTAAATCCACTTTTAATTCAAAAACCCTTTAAAAAACTGGCAAAAACGTCATTAAAGAATCTGAAAATACCGGAAGTCAAACGATCGATAATGACACAATTTTGAAAATCGAAATAATCTGAAAATAGGAACGGAAATGAAAAGGAAAAGAAACTTTAAAAAGTGTCTCATAAAATAAGTTTAGGAGTATTTAATTAAACTCCAAAAAATCTAATCTGCACCAATTTGTACCAAATGACCTAAAGCGGCCATTTTTCTTAACACATCCCTTGAATAATACATAGATTATATAATCGAATAAGCGGTTTTCCTTGCTAGGATTTGGAGCAGGATTAATCATTATTAGAAAAGAGATTATTAACATTGAATCGTCTTTCATTTACTTTTCTTCTGATTTGACGGATGAAGTCCTTTTTTTCTAGTGAAGTCTGACTATCATTGCGGCAAATGCGGCGTAGTGGGTTAGACATTATCAAGGTTGGAAGGGTTCTTTTGGAGAGGATATTTTCGGGATTTTTGAGTACTCACTGTTGACTGAAAAAGCTACGGAGGCCTTAGCGATTTCGTTTTGTAAAAGGGTGGGTTTTACGGCCCTTAAGGCCCCAGCGGCGGCTTTTGTCACAGCACTCAACATCATGGTCGATCGAGTGAAGAGAGACCAGCAGAAACTCCTCCACGTTCACGACTGGAAAATCTAGGCGCATGCGTCAATTTTCACGCATGTTCAGTAAAAATTTACATGAATTTAGTATTTACCAACAGATGGCGGGTAAATGTTCTTTAAATTTTTTATTATTTATTATTTATTTATAGATCATTTTTCTATAAATGTCTGAATTATTTATGTATTTAAGCTCGGGATTTTTGCAATTGCCAGAAGTGAAGTTAGGTACGAAGATTTTCGAATTTTTTTGAATTTGAAAAAGTTCGATTTCGTTTTCGAATTTGGAACGTTTTTGAATTGATATTTCTTTAGATAAAATAAATTAAAATAAATAAAATTGAATCATGTAATAGAGAAAATCATGACATTATGCATACATTCTGTATAATATTTGAGATAATAATGATTTACAGTGCGAATTATGTTCAAAAATCAAAATAAATCTGGGACGATATAACGGTCTGTTCACACGCTCTGTCTGTCGGCTGCCAAAATTTCTGTTCACACGAAACGCAGGGTTGGGAAGTGATGCGTGATTTGGTGTTTTCAACTTAAAATACCTAGTAAATTACTGTAAAAACCATGTAATTTACTTCTATCTGCTATCTCTAATAAGATAAAAAGGGATAAGGATGTTTATTCATTCTATCTCTTGCCTATCCCCTCTTTTTTTTCTATCTCCAGTTCAATCCACATTCACGCTTATCTCTTTGAATCTCCTCTCTTCTATTCCTTTCTATCCCTTGACTATCTCCGTCTATCTCTTCCTATCTGTTCTCTCTTATCTCTTTCTACTTTATTATTTACACATTATTTATTCATAGAATATACACTTAAGTAATTTGTTTTTATTAAGATTGATTAATATTTATTTATTTACTTATTTATAGTAAGTATAGTATAGTAGTATTTACTTATTTATAGTAAGCAATTAAAATAATACTTTTTAACATTTTAAATTGCGCGCCAATAGCAACCAATCGTGACACATGCGCAGTAACTGTACATATGATTTTAATGGAAACCAGGGTTGGGTCGACATGTTTACAGAGGAAGGCACTATTTGACAGATATTTACTGTAACCTGCTGTAAAGAAACATATTTTTAGTTTTCAACAATTCTAACAAATTTAAACTTGTTCTATGAACAGTGATAAATCCCACGACATTTCGTCAAAAAAAAAGAACAGTTTTCTAGTTTCTGAAGAATTAAATAATTTCGAGTATGGCACGATTAATTAAAAAGAATCCGAAAGAAATCGCGAGAATCTTGAGGAAGACTCAAGGTGAATATTTTGCTTTCGTTTTTAAAATTCTCTGAAACCTTTTAAATTTCTTTTAAAATTCCTGGAATCTTCACAAGATTTTAAATCCCTTAAAATTTCTTTAAAAATCTAGACAAATTTTCAAATTACTTATAGTATCACGAAAACCTTAGAAATTGTTCAAAATTCGTTGAAATCTCTTAAAATTTGTTAAGCTCGAAATTCCATTCTCAAAATTAATATTAAAAATATTTGAATTAGATATTTTCTCGCTCTGTACGCATAATTATAATTAAAAATTGATTAATTCTACTGAGGGAAAAAATTCCAAATTTAATATTTATTGAGTAAAATGAAGAAATCGAATTTTTACATTAAAACTTGGTTCCAACACCCTTAAATTCCACAAAATCTTTTAAGAATCATAAAAATCTTTTGAATTCCCTTAAAATTCGTAGAAACCTTTTAAAGTTTTTAGAAACCTTTATTCCTCGTAATTTAAAAACATTTAAAATTCCTTAGCTTTAAAAAGTCTCTTAAAATTCTACGAAATTTTTTAAAAATCCCAAACATCTTTAGTACTTCGTAAAAATCACTTTTAAAATTATCAAAATCCATATGTATGAGTTTAAATAAAATCAGAGGGCTCAGGTTTTCGAAAACTTTTCCTTTTTTTAAGTTTAGAATTCCTAAATCTGATTTCTTATTTTTTTTCAGGAGAATTAAAATTGCTATCTGAGCAAAAAATTGCAAATTTAGAATCCCAGGATTA
Source organism: Synergus japonicus (assembly GCA_900474275.1). Classification (NCBI taxonomy): domain Eukaryota; kingdom Metazoa; phylum Arthropoda; class Insecta; order Hymenoptera; family Cynipidae; genus Synergus; species Synergus japonicus. Next base: position 40,306 of record UCOH01007427.1, read on the forward strand.
CATTTACGGAAAAAAAATGAACTACCACTCCACAGAGACGTCCTCCAATCAAATAACCGACAACATCGACCTCAAAACAAAAACCCCCAGAGTCCAACTTTTGAATCTAGCTTCGTCGACACTGGAACCAGTCAAAAAACGAAATTCTCCTCTCAAATTACTCGATGAAAATAAAAAATTGGTCTCCACGAAAAAAGCTCTGACAAATTATTGTCGAACCTGCGCTGAAATTAAACTTGACCTCATTGATATTTTTAGCGAGGAGGGCGTTAAGTTGAAGCTTTTCCAGCAGATTATTTACCTTAAAAAAATTACAAAATCCGATACCCTCTCGACTCAAATATGCTTGGATTGTGTCTTTGATTTAAACAAGAGTTATCTTTTTTTTATGCAGGTTAGAGCAGCAGAGAATAAATTGAAGTCAATCCAGGTGAATTTACTCGAGACAGAAAGGTTGAATTTAAAGAAGAAAGAGGAGGTTTCTTTTCAAGACCCCAAAAGCTGGGAAACAGATCCACTTTCGAATTTTAAAATAGAGCCTCAAGCTCAGGAAGAGAACAAAATTCAGAGTGATGACGATTCCTTCGAGGAATTTGATCCTGAAGATCTTCCTTATAATCCTGAGACTGAAGAAGAAGAGAATACGGAAGAAGAAGTGATAATTGCTCCAAGTTTTGTGAAGAGTCCAAAAAAATTAGAAGTGAAGAGTCTCGTAAACAAAGAAGCAGAGAAAAGAGAAATTGATAGCGAGAGTTTGAAGAGAAAATTATCCGAGAAAAGAAACGAGGCTGTGAATAGATTGTCCAAGTTGAAAGCGATTGGACCGAAAGATGCGAAGATTAGGAGGTTGAACGTAAATGAGGCTTTGAATATAAAAAAGGAGGAGAATGGAGTCATGTATGTTACAGTTCGAGGCACAAAACCAAATGAATTGCTTTTAGTGAAAATAAAGAAAATGGAGAACAATGAAAAAGGTAAAGCTGTCGATAAGAAAGAAGTTCCGAAAGAAAAGAACAAAGAACAGATAGAAGAATACAAAAAGAAGGCAGTTCAAATCAAGCCAGTTGTAACCAAGGAAATATCAAAGGAAGTTCCAGAGATAAAAAAGAAGAAATCGAGAAGTAGAAAACTGCAACCGAAACTGAAGAAATACAATTCCAACTGGGAAGTTGAGCAGCGAAAGGATTGGGAAAAAATACATCCCGGGGTTGAAAATCCAGTGGATAGACTGAAGAAAATTTTGGGAGAGGCAAGCGAGGGGGAACATCTTCAAGAATTTCTTGAGAATCTCCAGGAAAGGAAGATGATACTGGAGGAATTAAATGACGAGGATATCGTTACCCTTTTCCAAGAGAGAATCAACCTTCAGAACCTTGTCTCCGAACCGGAAGAAGAAGTGAATGTAGAAAAGCCTGAGGTTGAACTATTCTATTGTGATTTTTGCTTCTTATCTTTTACGTCGAAGAAAGTTATCAACGAGCACATGAAGATTCACGAAAAAAAAATTCTTTACCACTGCGAGGATTGTAACAAGGAATTTCTGACCTGGAGTTTGAAAAAAAATCACAATATGATTTGCAGCAAGAGGCTGATTTGCAATTACTGTGATATTAGCTATTTGATGTTAGATTCGAAAGAAGACAAGGAACAACACGAGCAGAAACACTGTGACGACCTTTTTGGTACACTTTGCGAATATTGTGGGGAAAAATTTAAATATCAGGGAACTTTGGATCAGCATCTCAGGGCAGAACACGTGGCTTCGAAGGATCTTTTCCAGTGTTCGATGTGCCTAAAGAGATTTTTCTTCCAGACTCAACTGAGGGTTCATTTTAAAAACTATCATAACCCTTACACGATTAAATGTCCGTATTGTGATACGATGTTCAAACATCATTATAGGCTCAGGCTGCATATCAGAATTCATGAGGATCCACAGTTTAGGTGAGACTTCAAACGATTTCAAGTCGGTCAAATACAAAAAAAGGACGGTTTAAGGACGTTGGACCCAAGAGTTAAGCTCAACATTCAATTCTCCAATTTACTCAACGAAAATATTTAGTTTCGATACTTTTTGCATAAAATGAAGAATTCAAAATCTGGCTTTAAAATTCAATATTTTAATTTTAGTTAAAAAATATTTGAATTAGATATTTTCTTGCTTTGTGCGCATAATTCTAGTTAAAAATTGATTAATTGTACAAAGGGAAAAAAATCCAATTTTAATATTTGTTAAGTAAAATGAAGAAATCGAGTTTTTAGATTAGAACTTGGCTTGATCACCCTTAATCTCTCATTTGTTTTATTATTTTCAGTTTCTCTAAAATATTTTCTGTTTTTGATTTCAGAATTCTAAACAACAACAACATGGAAAAACCTGAACCAGATGAGAATTATTTGAGTGAATTATGAAAATAAGATGGAAAGACGCTGTTGAGACTGAAGGATAATTTGAATCGCTCTAGTCGAAAAGCTCGATCGTAATTTTGTGATTTTAATTGTAATTACACACCTGTCACACTGACGCCTTGACACAGTTAATGTACAAGTTCTGTTAATTATCTTACAAGTTACACGTTTTATAATATTAAAAACAATTTTACATTTATACTTATAAGTATATCTTTAATTTTACTCTTAATCTTTAAAAAAAACGTTTTTATTAGTTATCCAAATATTATAGTTAATTAGAAGATTAATTGTACATTATATTCCATACAATTAATATTTTTAAAAACAAATAATACTCAAATTTTGCAAAATCTAGCAATTGTGTGCTTTCCAGAGTCAAAATCGTTTAAATTCCTTAGTCCATTTTCTTTAGCGGTATTTATCAACTCTGCAGAAAATTCTTCCAGGTTTTCTTTTCGTAGTTCAGCTAAAAATTTTCGAGATTCGATGAGAAAAGGCGAATCCTTTTTTAATAAGGGAACGAGATTTGGAATTTGTTTTGTCATATTGTGAGAGAGAAAAATTAAGGAGAATTTTTCAAGATATTGGTCCTTTTCTTTGTAGCGGTCCAAATTTGCAACTGGATGAAAAATAATCTGAAAAGGCGATTTTATATGTAATTATTTTTTTTTAATTCAATCATTTCTTTTTCTACTGAGATTTTTTTTCATATTTGAAAGCTTACTTCAATTTCAGGAATATTAATCCATTTTAAATCGACTTTCTCTCTTCTAAATTTATCTCCAGTCCAAGATTCTTGTTCAATTTCACTTGAAGGCATTTCTATGACAATTGTGCCGTTTAAAATTGAAGGATCTCTGTGTGCTGCACATATTTCTTCACACATTGGCTCATTGTTTCGAATTTCGAAAATTGCTCTCATCACTTCTTTTTCAGCCACGTCTGTTGATCTCAATTTTCTAAAAATTAAGTGCATTAGAAAATAATTCAATATAATAAAAATACGAATTTATTTATAAATTATCAATTATTAAATAATTATTTGTTTCACTTGTTTTTGCAATCTTCATCCAAAGCCCAAGTGAAAAATGGCCCACTTTTTATATCTCCCAAATAAGCATAATGAAGAAATCCTTTTCCTTCTGGAATTACGTTGCTTATTAAAGTTGGATTACTTCTAATTGGTTCACCTTCTATCCACGTAAATGCAATTCCATTTTCTCTCCAGAATCTAAATATTTTTATCTCAAATTTTCAATTAAAGAGTGTTGGATCCAAATTCTAACAGAAAAATTCGATTTCTTCATTTTAATCAATAAATATTAAATTCAGATTTTTTTCCCTCTGTAGAATTAATCAATTTTTAATTATAATTATGCGTAAAGAGCAAGAAAATATCTAATTCAAATATTTTTTTAATAAAATGAAAATATTAATTTTGAAGTTAGATTTTGAATTCTTCGTTTTATGGAAAAAGTATCGAAATTAAAAAATATTAGCGCTGAAGAGCGAAAAAATATTTATTTATCATTTTCATTGAGTAAAATGAAGAATTGAATTAAATTTTAATTTTTGTAAATAAATTTTTTCTTTTACTTGTATTCTTGATGAGTTAAATTGGGAGCATTTCTGGTTTTAAGAACCATATGAAAATCCCAATCATAGACGCCTTCTCGATAATCATAACGAGTTTCAAGCGATTTTCGAATTCTTCGATCCCAATATTGAGTGATTGGAATTCCTTCACAAATTGCACGGTCCCAAAATCTTGAAAATAATATTTAATTACATTTAAATTATTTTTCTTTGAATACAAATCCAAATTTATAATTATTTATTTCATATTTTCAAATCAAAGCATTTTAATCTTTTTATAATAATTTAATTTGAATAAATAGTCATTTCAACCCTTAACGAAAATTATAATAAAAACCTTACTTGAAAATCGACTCGATTCGATCTCTTTCCCTATGCTTAAATAATTCCAAATTTATCCAAGGACACTCGAAACTTTTCGTTGGAATATCAGCCAATCGTCTGGCCCTTTGAGTCAAAAATTTGGCAGTCGCTGGTCTCAAAAGTGTGTTTCCCAAAATTTCTAAATAATATCGAGTCGCCTCCTGTAATCCTTTAATTTATACATTTTATAAGTTTTTTAATAAATAAATAAAGAGCAAATAATAATATTATATACTATATTAAAATTAATTACTAAAATTAATTATCAATTATTAAACTAAATATAATACCTAAATCCTTTTCCAAACAAGTGCTGAGTAAAAGAATCGATCTGTTGACTTGTTCCAAAATAGGTTCAACCACATGGAATTTTAATTTTCTTTTTGGATGTTTATAAGAGGAAGAAATTGTTTTAACTAAATGTCTCGCATCTGCTTGACCCACAATTAAAAATTCCAAGCAATCCGACTCTTCTTTTACTTCTCCTTGTAAATCCAAAGGAGGACTAAATCCCCACCACATTTTTCCAATATTTTTTTCACAAATATCGAAATCTTGTAGGTTTTGTCAAAACATTCAGAAGAAGTTAAAAAAATCAATCTGGAAGAGATTCGTTCTATTTCGTTGCTATGTTTATTTCCATAGCAACAGAATCTGTCCATAATTATCTAAACGCTCTATTTTTAATTAAATTAAATTCTATTTTACCCTAGACTTAATTAAATTTAATACTAAATAATATTTAATTTAATTTTAATACTAAAAAATAATTACTTTTTCTACAGATTTCACAACAAACATTTATTGACCCAAAAAATCTGAGAATTCCCAAAATATTCAAAAACTAAGTACAAATAAATATTTCCAGTCGCAATACTAAAAATAAGAAAGTCAGAGTTCAGTTTTTCCAAAACTAGAACGAAATTCGCAAATATTTTTAGTCCATATCAAAAATTTGAGGATATAATTTTTGTTTTGGTTGTCCGTTAAATCTCTTGTCAGAATTTAGGCATTTTTGACAGTCTGTGCCACTATTGACACATTTTTGACAAATTGCATGATCGCAAGTTGTACGAATCAAAATTTTTGAAACTGCTCCACAGGCATCGCATTTTTTCCAAGAAGCGTTTGATTTCTTTGATTTCAGATCCAAATCCGAATCTGAATCCGATTCGTAACTCAGTTTTCGATCCTTCTTCAGTGATCCATCATTTTTCGAATATTTCAAATTTTCCTTCTCTGGAGTGACAGGTTTCGCTGCAAATCCCTGAAAAAAATTCAGAAAATTAAGAAAAAAAGCTAGAATTGGTCACAATTATTTTAAAATACAATTCTCCATTTTAATCAACGAAAATTATAAATAAATATTTTTTCGCTCTGTAGCACTAATCTTTTTTCAAATTTAAGCCTGCATACAGAGCGAAAAAATATTTAATTTCGATACTTTTTGCATAAAACGAAGAATTCAAAATCTAACTTTAAAATTCATTATTTTCGTTTTACTTAAAAAAAATTTGAATGAGATATTTTCTCGTTCTATGGGTATAATTCTATTAACAAATTAACAAATTAATTTATTCGACAGAGGAAAATAACTTAAATTTTAATATTTGTTAAATAAAAATAAGAAATCAAATTTTTAGATTAGAACTTGGTTCCAAAACCCTTAAATAACAAAAAAACTTCTGATTTTTCTTACTTTCTGTTGATCGAATTGAGCTCCTTTTGGCAAATCTTTCGGGGAAATTCCCTCAGCACAACGACATTGATTCCCTAATTTCTGCGGAGTGAAATAATGCAGAGAAGCTGACGAATTCTCTCCTGAAAAAAATTTAAAATCAATCAATAATTATTTCCAAAAAAATTTGCTTTCGAATTCTGCATTTTACTAAATAAATATTATAATTAAATATTTTTTCGGTCTATATCTACTTTCCTTTTTGGAATAGAAATAGCGAAAATATATCCAACTATAATATCTATTGAGTAAAATGAGGAATTTGAATTTTGAGGTGAAAAAAAACTAAAATGAAAAACTTGGATCCTTAAAAACTAAAAAATGATAAAGAAAGGTATTTTTTAAAATATCTCACCAGACTTTGCACGATCAGCGGATTTGCTCTCAGGAACCAAAATATTTTTGAGTTCCATAGCAGGTTTCAAAATTTTGCAGGCCCCTTCGATATGAGCTCCGATCGTTTCATATTTTACTCGAATTTTTTCTTCCTCTGACAATTTTTGAGAATTAATAACGCCCTTCTTCACAGCTTTGAGAGCTTTAAATCCCACTTTTCCCAAAGGTACATGATCACAAACTGTCTCCAAAGCCGCTCCAGCGATTTGGCAAAAAGGCCCACTCAATAATCCAGACATCCCATTAATTAAATTAAATAAAATTTCAGTAACTCTAGTTTAATTAAAAATCGAATAAAGACAATAAATTATTAACTGGCACGAATAGAGGACCAAAACCTACTGAGGCTTAACGAATTAACGGTTCGACAGCCTCGAGAATGGAAAACTGTCAACAGAGACAATTTCAAGGTCGAGTTTCCTTCAATTAATTTCCTTATCAGTTAAATTCGATCTGACTTTATCTCGCCTAAATTTAGGAAGATCCTTACGATTTTTAAATGAAAGTTTGAAGAGCAACTAAATTGCAATAATTATTTTTATTCGTAACTGAACTCGTCACAATAAAAATAGTAATATTCACTAAAAATAGTAAATAATCTAAAATATTCTGGCACAAAACTCAACAATACTAAAAAAAAAAAAAAAACGTGCGTTGATATTTTCCTAATACTATTTACAAATTGTAAAGAAATTATTACAATTGTCGTGAAGGCTTGGTATAAAAATTCTCGATTGTTGAGATTTTAAATATTATGACAAAGGCTTTATATAAAAGTGCATTTTGTACCTTAATTCCTCTCTATGTGCGCTTATAAAAAGCATTTCTAAACTTTTTTCATTTACAAATTTTATATGTCTAGAGATTTAATATATTATATAAAACTTTAAAACCTACAACAAGCGATGAACTTAAGATTATCGGAGAGCCACTGCGAATATTTAATTGATTTATATAATAAAATTGACAATATTCATAAATTTAAACTATATTCTAAAATCGTGCGATAACTCGTAAAACCTTTACAAATATATTGCTTTCAATTTTTTAATGAATCTGGGCGATTCGAAAATGGAAGACTAAGAAGTCGATATTAAAATAATACATTCTCTGATGAGAATATAAAAATCTTAGACATTTTATTATGTTACTTATAGTCAATATTTCCTATTATTTCGAAGAAGATTTGATATAAAAATAGTAATACTAGATAACAAATCGCGCGACGAGAGTCGTCTTTAAAATTAGCAAGCGGAGTCTTTCCAGTCTTTCTAATTTTATTAATCAAATTTTTAATTAATTCTACTAATTATTTTTTTATATTCAGCAGTCTTCATTTTTAGATTTTAAAGTGTCTCGAATTTTCCGAGGCAAAGATTATATTCCATTAATCTGCCATTACAGATATTTGCCAAAAATTTATAATTTAATTTTTGATTCTAAAAAATCTAACATTCTTAAAAATTAAAGAGCGGATTTCCTAAATAATCTAAAGAGCAAATTTCGATTGAGACATGAGCACGACTTCATAAGGAGTATCACATCCTCGCTTTTTATACTTAACAATTTCAGTGTTTAACATCAAAAATCGAAATCCGCTTTTTTAATCTCCAAGGCGACTCTGCCTATATTTTAAATATTCTACCCTGTAAATCGCGCCTAGTATTTTTTTTAATTATTATAATTTATTTACTATTCATTAATTATTATTCATTAAATATAACGCATAACGATCGCATATCGCCTACAAATAAATATCATTTGGTTACAAGATCTTCGATTCGCAGTCAAACAATCGAAAGAATCGAACTATCGAGAAATCGAACAATTAATTTTTCGCAAAATCGAATAAATCGCGAAATTGCAATATCGATTTTTTCTACAGGCACAAAAATGGACGGTTACCGTGTTTTCCACCTAAAAAGACGGACGTAGGTAGTAAATTTTTGTGTGATTATCGTCGATTTATGTACAAGTCAACAATCTCTAAAATTCGTTACTTATGTTTAAAAATATTTTATTATTAAATCTGATTGAGATTGATCGGCTAAAGTGAATTTTTCAGTCAGAGAAAGTTCCACGAGCGAGAAAAAAAAGGTTCAACTATTTTTACTGTTGGTACGATTGCGGAGAAGAGAAGCGTCTGAAAGCGAGTAAGTCCCAGGTTCGAAAACTGGTGGGTATTCCAGGCCCGGATAATCAGGAGGTGGAGAAGTTGGAGGTGGAATATAAGGCAGTGTTGGGGGTGATGTGAAGTTCCTTGAGTTTGACGAACGTTTTTGGCATCCTCCGGGGCCCGTTGAACACTGAAATTTAAATAAAAATAGATAGAGAAAAGAAATTCAAAATAAAAGAAAAAAAAAGAAAAAGTAATTCGCACTTTTAGTCCATGAATCGCTGCCGCTTCTGGACTCCAATCACTTGCAGAACTCACAGAACTGAAACTCTGACTCAACGTTTGTGATTGGCTCGCGCTACTCGAACTCAAAGATTGACTGATTCCACTATCTCCAGGACTCTGGCTTCCAGATCTCTTCATCTTCGGCTGGGTGGCGGCTTTGTCTCTGAAGAGGGCACGGTGAAGTCTTGGTGAACCTGCAAAGAAAGTTTAAAAATTAAAAAAAAATTCTTTAAAAAGTTTTGAAAAAATGTTTTAAAAATTCAGTAAAATATATATTTCTATAAAAGTTCTTCCTTAATAAATGATAAGTAGACTAACCAAGGAGAGTTTTTTGAGGCTCCTTCGGGATATCAAGTACACTTGGTTTCTGCGGACTCCTGTTGCTGAAGAAATTCTTTAACTTGTTCCTCTTCTGCACATCTTCACCCTTGTCAAGATGCATCTCAAAAGCAGCTTTCATTCCATCCTGCTCGAAAGGAGAATTTGGAATTGGAGGTGGTTGATACTGAGCCACGTGTTTCAATCTGTTTCTGTCGAATCTGCTCAACTTCTTATCATTTCTGTCGCGACGGCAATCCGCTAAATTGAAACTGCCATTTCGACTCACGGTAGCTTTTGGAACTTGAAGGGTGTCCGAGGAAGCGTGACATGCCAAATCTCCACTCGAGCCAGAGTAAACTTTAAATATAAAAATACAATTTATAAATGTGACAAATAAATTTGATCAATTTGTTTAGCTTTATAAACTGCGATCTTTTGAATTTTTTATTTAACAAATCTTTTAATATTGAATCAGAAAAAACGTCCTAAGGAATATTATAATCCAAGTTCTAACTTCAAAATTCGAATTCTTCACTTTACTAAATAAATATTTTTTTTAAAAATTTTTTAAAGGAGTAGAAGAATGTTAAAAAAAATTGTGCATCCTTATAGTGCACTGCTTCCGACTGCATATAATTTAGAATACAACTCTATTCCATTTTATCCATGGTTTAAAAAATTGTTAAAACTGAAGATAGCATTGCAATTAATGTAACTGATGTAATTATATACATCTTAAGTAATATTTCCTTCATAAACGTCTGTAGTTAGCCTACCCAAATTATAATTTCCAGAGTTCACAACGAGTAGTTTACGATTTTAAACTCCTTTCTTCAAGATGCTTTTTAACGTGAGTCCCCTTGCCTCTCATAAATCAGGGTGCTTTATTAACTTTAAAAAACTTAAAATTCTTTTCAGATAAAACTCACCATCATTTTTAGCAATTCTCCTCTGATTGAATCCCATTTCCGTCAAGTTATTCCTCTCCGCTCTATATTCAGTCCCAATATATTCGCAACCGTAATCCGCAGGATTAATTTGACCATGAGCTCCTGTCCTGGGAGAAATCGACCTGTTTTGCTGTTCCAAGCTTCTATTTTCTTGTCTACTATCATAATAAGCGCCGTCTGAAGACTTCTTTTTCCTCATGCAGTTCAAAGTTCTCGGAGTCGAAGTCTTAGCTTCAATCGAATCCCTAGTTTCTCTACTAGATCTCTCACTCGTTCGGCGTTCAAAAGTGTGGGTCGGAGTCTGCATTCCATAAGAGCTTCCGCTCGTAGAAGAACTTTCGTCATAATTTTTTGGAAAGCCATAGATAACACCGTTGTTGTTCGGAATATCCCGGACAAATCGCATTCGCGCGCTCTCGAGATTGTCAAACGTTCGATGTTGAATGTGGACATGATCGCTCGTTAAGGGAGTGAAACGTGGAGATGGAGTTCCTCGTTGATTGTCTTCGTCCTGACGAGCCAGCATAAATTCTTCAAGAGTAATGAAGCCCTGGAGTTCGTCGGTTCTTCGAGTTCTTGAAAATCTGTAAATTTTCACATTAATTAGCAAGAAGTCAAAAACAATATTTAATATCGATATTTACCTATCAGAAGTACGGCGATAGTCTCCCATATCTTGGCTACTAGTCGGCACGTCATTTGCACTCCTCGAGGCATTCAATCCGTAAAAAGTACTCCCAGCAACCGTAACTGGCAATTCCTGCGAATTCTGAACCGTACCTTGTTTCCTAAAAAGAAAAAAAAAACAATTAAACAGATTCAGATTAAACTCTTTCCAAAGCTACTCTCAAGTTTCTTTTCTTTTTCTTACTTATTAGGCGTAGAATTAGGCAGAACTCTCCGATAACTTCTGAACTGCGCAGTCGGGACCGGAACATTCTGACTCTTTCCTAAAAACTTCAAGTACTTGCGGTCCAAACTCGCTCCGGCCGGTAAAGTCTGCTCCTTATAATTCTCCTTCTTCCCGTTTTTCTTCAAGGACCCGAACCCTTTCTCCTTCTCCTTTCCCTCCGGGATTTTCTTCCCTTTAGTTTCCCCGTCACTTTCGTCAGTTTCACTGAATAATCCGCTAGTCCTGTCGACCGTATCAGCCCCTAAAGTTGTTCTGCTCACAGCGTCGAGCCAAGTCATCAGGGAGTCCTCGGTATCAGCCGCAAAATAAAAAACTGTCCCAGTGTGGTAAATCTTAAAAGCGTACTTTCGAGATTTCACCTCCGAAGCTTGCGAGGCTGTAAATCCTGTCAAAGAAATCAAGCAATCCGCTTTTGTGCTTTCCTGGGTTTTAAACCGAAAAAGCGAATTTCCCTTCAGAACAAACCAAGCTTTCGCCCAAGCGCCTCCCGCTCCTCTCGATCGATAAGTTAAATATCCGTCCAAATCTCCGGGACTTATTTCCTTCACTGAAACGTGTCGCCTCTTTGCCAAAGCCATATTTCTCTTTCTTGAGTTTTTCGGACTTCCTAGAGTTCTTGAATGAAGTCCAATGCTTCTTGCTACCATCATCGCTCTGTTCACAACCCCTCGATCTTTCTCTAAAGTTCTAGGCTTCTCCAAAGTCTGCTTCGAACAACCAACACCATCCGTGGAATCAAGAATATCCGGCCTTTCCACAATTCTATCTCTCTCGCTCAATAGGGAGAATTTATCCGCAAAAGGCTCGTACCTCTCGTGAAAAAGTTTCTCGTCTTTGGAATAAGAATCGTAAATTTGGGTGTAACCGTAAGCATCGAGTCGCAGATCCTCGTCGATAAAATCGTTCGACTTGTCTGCGAAGTCAGAATAACTTTCCAAGCCACTTCTTCTCCTGTCTGAAATTTCTTCCTTCTTGGGAGTTTCCTCCTTTTTAAGACTCTGCCTTTCAGGAACTTTGGGCCTTTCTTGGGGCTGGGCACTTGGGTTTAAATTTAGAGCTGCAGGTTTTGAAAAATACTTTCTAGGTGGTGGTTCGGGTGGAACTAGTCGCGGTTTTACTTCAGGCGATTTCTTCTTCGCCAAAGAATCTGGAGAAAATTCCTTTGTTTCAATCGGATCCTTCACTTCTTTCAGTTCTTTTGTTTCTGTTGTAGTTCTATTTGACTCGACGTTTTCAATATCAATCTTATCTTTCAATATCTTCACCGAATTTTTATCCTCTTCAACGCAAGTGCTTTCTTCTGATTTCTCTTCGCTACTTGTGGGATTTTCTTTCTCAATCAAGGAATCGCCTTTCTCACTAGAAACACTTTCCTTCTCTTTCGAAAACGAATCTTCGCTCGAAGTACTCGTGTCACCCTTTGGACTCTTTTTTCCAGACACTTTCGGCGAGTAGATTTTCTCGGTAGACTGCATCAAGTGCTTCTCGATGTCGTGGATTTTTTTCACGACGCTTCCAACAACAATTTTCACCTCGCCGGAGTCTCGAAATTTAGCGATATTTTCTTCCTCGATCTTCAAACTAGAGGAGTCGAATTTCTGATCGAAGCTCTCTTCGGAGTTCAAGTCGTAGGCTGGAGTGCTGTGGCTTTTGTCGAGTCTTCCCCTTCGATGAACGTCTAAATTGGTTTTGAAATCAGAATCGGGTTCAGAGTCGAAATTAGTTTTATCCAAAGGCACTTTGTTATCACAATCTTCCTTACCCGACTTTCTGATCTCTTTGTCACCCTCCTTCTCAATCTCTTTCTCTTCCTTCTCTTTTTCCTTTTCCTTTTCCTTTTCTTCCTGAAACTGAACCTTCTTCTCCTCAATTCTGCTGTGCCTCTTCTTCCTCTGTTCAATCCCAAGACAAGTTTGAGGCCGAAGATTCGACTGAACATTGTTGAGGCCATGAGCACAGGAAGCGGCTTTGTCTCTCAATTGAAAACTGGTGCTGTGTTCTTGTTTCAATTCCCGCCAAAAGCGCTCGATGTCGATCCCATGTTTTGTCGTAGGACTCGCCCCGGTTATTGTCGCTCGTCTCTGAACCGTATTTCTAGGTTTTGCGAGATAAAGTCTCACTGAGGAAGGAGGCTCGATTTCCGAATCAGAATCGCTGCTATCCGTTGGCAAATTATCGAGCATATCGTCTGTGTTGATCATTGCTGGTTCGGGACGATTTAGAGAATTGTTCTTTGGTGTATTTCGCGGAAGTGGCATTGTGAAATCGGGAATCGTCAGCAACTCAGGACGAGGAGATGGAAGATTGTGATGCCAGCGGGAAGTGTAGGGCGTCTTTTTGTTGCTCGGAAGACGGTAAGGCTTGATGTAAATTTGTCCGTAGACTTTCGTGTGGCGAGGCCTGCGTTTCAGAGTCAGGAGAACTTCGACTGGACTCTCGCGGAATAATTCGAGGACGTTCTTTTGCTCCCAGCCGACGACTGTTTGGTAGTTTACCTGGAAAGGAAAAAAACGATAGGAAAATAGAGAATTAAGAAATCTACAGGATGGAAAAGAGGAAATAATGAAAAGAGAAAATAATGAAGGCGTAAAAAATTTAAATACCTGCACGATTTCGTCGCCCTCTTCCATTTTTCCACACTGGTGCGCAGCCGATCCAAATTTAATTTCGTGGATTTGATGGGCTCCATGAAAGGACGGAAGGATGTTGAAACCCTGAAAGAAATTGTTTCGTTATAAATGAAGAGAAGGGTCCAATGTCGAGATGAAAACTGACACTGTCGTCTTTTGTACTTTTATCACTCTAGGCTTATCGCAAAAGGAAATGGCTATCAATTTTATCGTCTGCTAACGGAATTTTAAAATTTCTTATTCATAATTCATGTTTCTACTTTCGGTAATTGAAATAATTACAATAAAAATTCTACGTGTTGATCTTTTCGTTTTATTTAACAAGTATTAAAAGTAAATGTTTTTTCGTTGTGTATGCAAAATTCTACTTCGAACAAGACTGCACGTATAGAGCGAAAAGTCTTTTAATTCTAATCCTTACCGAGTAAAATGAGTCGAATTTTTTTTTTCATCAAAAATTTCTTATCAAACACTAAAAATATTCTTTGCAAAAACATTTCCCATGCTTTCTGTTGCAATAAAGAAATTTTTGTAAATAAAAATATTTTTTCTTAGTGTTAATCTTTGACACAAATTCCATTTGTCAGAATTTTCATTTGCTATCATTTTAAAACCAATTAAGGGCGTTGGCCCCCAGTGTTAAGCTCAAAATTCCATTCTCCATTTTACTCAACGAAAATGATAAATAAATATTTTCTCGATCTGTGCGCAGAATTCTAGTTCAAAATTAATTAATTTTACAGAGGGAAATAATTCCAATTTTAATATTTGTTAAGTAAAATAAAGAAATAAAATTTTTAGATTAAAACTTGACTCCAACACCCTTAAAGTGCTATAAAAAAAATCTTTTTTTATCCGCAATTTGCAACAATGAATCTTGATATTTACCAAGTCATCGCCGGGTCTTTTTTTCAGCGTGGCCAAGTCCAAACTCGCGGGTTGTAAAATCATCGGATCGGCGATGTCCTGAATAATATAATCAGCAAGTTTCGCCATTTGTCCACAAGTTGTTCGGATTTCTTCAATCGGCTTCTCAGCAAATCGGTCTCTTTGAGCACAGGTCGCCATCTCCAAGGACAATTTGAGCATTTCCGTTTTCTTATCATTGTACTCGAGTTGTCCACTAAAAGGTGGACGATCGAGCCAACAGGCTAGAGGCTTAACAGCCGAAACTATCGAAGCTACGTCGGCCAGAGTTTGAGTCGAGACTGGTTGCGAGTCCGTTTGTCGTGACAATTCATTGAAAAGACTATGAGCGAGGCACGAAAGTCGAAGGGAAAGAAGCTGAAGATTTTCCCTGTCGAGTTCATAGTGGAAGTTTCTAAGGTACTCGACTGCCTCGAGAATTATTTCCTGGTGGCCGAGTTTCGAGACGCCGAGTTGATCCAAGTCTTCAGGTCTTAAATTTAACAGTTGCTGGCCATTGACGTTGTGGTTGCAAAAGCTGTGGACGTAGGGCAAAACGGAGTTTTCTAGTCCTGTAAAAAAATCAACTATTAGAGAATTTCGAGGTCGAATTAATCTTTTTTTTTTAATATTTCAATATATAATTCTGAGCATGATTAATGTTAATTAATTCAGGGTTCAAAGTGTAAAATGAGCTCAAAAAGGGGGAAAGATTATACATTAATTTTTAGATGTACAAAGGAATCGCCCTCTATACTAATTTGTCTTATTTTTGTTACTAGAAATTTAACTTCTGCACGTTTCTCTTAATTCAGTCTATGAATTTTGTAAGTTTACGTGAAATATAAATTTACAAAAACATTGTTTGGTTCACAACTTGGAGAAATATAAACATCTTGAACTTTTAAAGGAATTTATATATATTTAAGAATCTAATCGGAGAATTTTAAAGTTTTTATGATCCACAATGTGGGGAAGCAGAAATATTATTTAAAAACTGATTTATACATCTAGGAAAAATAGATTTATGATTTATTAGTTCTTGTAGACAAATATATTTATTTATATTACCTACACTGAGTTTATACTAATTAGTCTTTATGCAAACTGAGTTGTGCTTAAACAATTTGGCGAAAAAGAAATTTTCTATTTATTTTTAGAATTTAAATATCAATTTTGAAACTAAATTCGACATAGCCATTTTAAATATTCTTTTTCTTCTCTCAAATTCCAATCAAGATACAATAAATATTGCAAAATTAGTACAGCGGGATTATGAAAATATCTGAAAAAGAAAAAAAAAGCAAAATCAACAAACAATTCTAATAATTGTTTAAATTTCTCTGAATTAAAAAACTTTCACTTTTCTATTGTTCTGAATTCCGAGAATCCTTGACAAGTGACGAATGACACTAAAAGGAAATAAAGACAGGATTAGAATTACAAATGATTATTAGAAAATTACTCGTGTTTATGAATGGAAAGTACTTGAAATTTATGAATCGCGGATCACTTGAATGTGATCTGTGCGTAGTATATAATTAAACGGTGGGGGCGTAGGACAGGAAATGAAGTTTCTCACGAGAAAACACTCGATTTTACGAGTTTTTTTCAAGAAAAAGTAAGACACCTTCGAAAGCGAAAAAAACGGTTTTTATCATTAGTAATAAATCCGCTAATTTTTCGCACCTTTTAACCATTCACAAACTTGATCTGTTTTCCACTCGGCCACATTAACATACGCCATGACCTGCGTTCGCGATAGTTCATGACTTCACTGAGAAAATCAAGAAGATTCAATCAAAAGTATGCGTCATTATAGCGCGGTTGGTAAAATCAATCTCTGTAATGGGATCTACCTTACCGACCGTAGGTATATTTAAATTTTTCAAAAAAATTCAAACCAACTCAAACATAATCACTTAAAAGGAGCGCATGAATATGCCCCAAATTCTATTTTTCATAAAATTTAATTTACATAAACTCATTTCACCTAATCATAATGTGCTATAATTTTTATGTTTCCTAATTTCAATTTTACAAAATTTTTATTATTCCTAATTATTATTTTCCATAATTTTTATTTTTCCTAAAATCTATTTGTCCTAATTTTTATTATTCATAATGTTCATTTCACATCATTTGTATTTTTCCTAGACTGTTTGCCATAATCTCCAAGTAACATAAATTCCATTCTTCATAACGGATGTCCGGTCAAATTTCAGGTCGTTGTTTTCCATTCTCGTCTAATTGAAATGGATACTTCTTTTCTTAAATGGAAATGGCGCGAAATTTAAATAAGGTGATTATTATTATTTGCTTACAGAAGAATGAAACAAATGAAATTGTACAAATATTAATATATTGTACAATTAGTTAATATTTATTAATATTTATACAATTCCATTTGTATGTTCTTTTGTCCGCAAATAATAATAATCACTCTATTTAAATTTCGCGCCATTTCCATTTAAGAAAAGAAGAATCCATTTTAAATAGACATGGATGGGAAACAACACCTCAAATTTGACCGGACATCCGTTATGAAGAATGGAATTTACATTACTTGGAGATTATGACAAACAGCGATTGGGAAAATTAAAATTATGAAAACTGAAAATTATGAATAATAAATATTATGAATAATAAATATTATGAATAATAAATATTATGAGAAATGAATATTATGAATAATAAAAATTAGGACAAATAGACTTTAGGAAAAATAAAAATTATGGAAAATAATAATTAGGAATAATAAAAAATTATGTAAAATTGAAATTAGGAAACATAAAAATTATAGCACATTATGATTAGGTGAAATGAGTTTATGTAAATTAAATTTTATGAAAAATAGAGTTTGGGGCATATTCATGCGCCTCTCAGAGGTACATTTTTAGAGAAAGCAAGAAGATTAGAAAAGGTAGCATTTGAATTTTATGATGGTTAGATCTGAAGGGTCGAAGACTACCTGGACCTTACCGCGCATAGAACTTTTAACATAGAATTGTAGCAGGACCTTTGGTAGAATCATAAAAAGCTTAAAGATTTGGGGAATACCAGATATTCTTAATATGAATGGAAAACCCAGCAAATATACCCTTTGGCAGAGAAATAGCTATCGAGAGAAATACAAAAATATTATGATTCTAAACTGAGACTTAACAATATTGTTATTAACAAGCATGTCTTTTTTTTAAAGGAATATACAATTATTTGATTAAACAAATAGAGACTTCACGGTTGATCGAAAAATGCAGTATGAAACAAAAAAAAGACGATTTTCCAAGTAATTTTTCCTTAAATCGAGTTTTCCAGGATTCACAGGCTTGGAATCATCTTGGAACCGGTCTAGATCGTTAAGGCGATGTCTGAACTTAAAGAAAGTGAGGTTATCAAGTCATTTTGAACAAACAGAACCCTCACAATGGCGCCCGAATCGAAAAATGGTCGCCAGAAAATTCATGCGGGCCATTCGGGCGCCCTTGTGAGGGTTCTATTTGTTCAAAATGACTTGATAACCTCACTTTCTTTAAGTTCAGACATCGCGTCAACGATCTAGACCGGTTTTAGATCGAAAAAATTATTTCTTGTTCGGAAAATGCAGTTTGAAACAAAAAAAAAGACGATTTTCCAAGTAATTTTTCCTTAAATCGAGTTTTCCAGGATTCACAGGCTTGGAATCATCTTGGAAACGGTCTAGATCGTTAAGGCGATGTCTGAACT
>UCOH01007428.1:0-54345 GCA_900474275.1 Synergus japonicus
TATATATATATATATAGACGTTGTATTTAGTAGTGTTAAGTTAGGTTATAGAATTAGGTTTGTGTGCATTAGATATAAGTGAAGAATACATTTCTCGAGTGTTAGCTGTGTGACTTGTAAACAAAAGGACTATAAATCTGGTGTTTGCTTCACTTTATTTATTTTGCTTTAGAATCCTTCATATTTTCTCAGACTGTTTTAAACATTTTAGAGTCCCCAAATTGTTTTTGCTTTATCAAAATTTTCTAGACTTTATGATGTTCTTTCTTGCACTTATATTTCCAAAAAAAATTTCAAAGTCCTATAACTTCGACATTTTTTGATATTTTTTCAAAATATGGATTTTCTTCACTCTTAAAGAATATGGATTCCTATATTTCGGATAAATTACCAAGTTCGAGGAACTTTGCGTCCTACGTCATTGGAGACTATTATGAAAGTTTTCTAAAATAATATGAATAATTCAAAAATTCATTTCTGTCATGTATTTAATTAAAAAGCCTTTCAACTATAATTAATCCTAATTAATAATATCAATTTCTCTCTAAAATAACATAAATCGTGTAATAAAATATAATGAGTCATTTTAACTTGCGCGGGAAGTGAAAGCGTTAGATTTCGAAAATTTGCTGGCGTGAATGCAATTCGTAAAATGAGTGCTGGATTTGCACGGTCTAAAGCTCGAAAAAAAAGAGGAGGTATACATATACATATTCATGTATATATATATATATATATATATATATATATATATTGCAGGAAAGCGCAGAAACCTAATCGCCTAATTTCCGGATGCAACGTATTTCACGGTAATGCCTTTCGAAATAGAGGTTTAAAAAGCCTGGCTAATTAATAATCACGTAGAATAAGCGAGCAAGTTGCTATGTAAGAATAGCGCAACAGCACTATTCACTTACTTGACATATCCTCGCCTTTTTCCTTTTCCTGTAATATATGACCAGTGATCCTGACAAGTTCGGCAAGAAATGTGTTTACGAGATGTAAACCCACGAGCCCAAGTCAACTTATTACTCAAGGAACCTTTAAAATTCTTAAATTTACCACAGACAATTTTTTTTCCAATAATGTCAATATTTCTTCAAATTACTTCTCTGATATTTCCATTTCGCCAATTATACTTTAATTTTAAAATATTTTGTGGAGTTTTATGAAGTTTCCAAGAATTTTTATTTAGTGATTTTAATGTATTTTAGGGAATTAAAAAGTTCCGTATTGTATTTTAAAGGATTTCATGAGACTTTGATGATTCGTAAAAGATTTTATGAAATTGTAAAGGATTTTATGTAATTTTAATAGATTTTAAAGAATTTATGACATTTTATGGGATTTTAAATATTATAGTGAAATTTCAAGAAATGTAAAGATGTTTCTGGTAATTTCAAAAGATTTCATCGAATTTTAAGGGATATTTTAATAAGTTTCCAATTTGTGTCATTTTAATAAAAAAAGAGATTTTGACGCATTTTAAGATATTAATGTTCCTTGAGGTATTTTGAAAAGTTATAGGAAAGTTTAAGAGATTTTTAGGAACTTTAAAACAATTAGAGAAATTTTAAGGATTTCCATGAAATATTAAGAAATTTTAAGGGATTTCGTCGAATTTTAAAATGTTTCTAGAAATTTCAATTAATTTTAAGAGATTTCCAAGATTGTTGTAAATTGGAGAGTTTTTTACAAATTTTAAATTTTGTGAAGTGAAGCTCTTTAAAATCACTTGAAATCCTTTGAGATGTCTTGATATTTTTAAAACCTGTTATACGCGCCATTTGCAAAATAAACCAAAAATGAAATATTTTCTATTTCTATAAAATACTTTCATTTATACGATACTTGATTGGAATTTCCCCAAACCAAGAGTTCAGAGGACGAGTCTTGACCAGCAAGCAGCAGAGCAAAAAAAAAAGGGGTCTTCTCACCCAAACACATGGGAACCATAGCTACGCTTGCAGGATCAACCAGCCCAAAAATTTTCCCATCATAAAAAACCTTCTACAACCTCCTAGAAAATATGAAGGGAAATAGGGAGAAGGGAATACCCCTTCCATGATACCTTCATGGGGGTGGAATTCCTATAAAAGGACGCGTTTTCCGAGTTTCAGTAAGTCGCAAGTCAGTCGTAAGACTGCTGCATCTTCGACTAGAAAACTCTCCGCGAATGTGCCCACCTCGCCGCAACTGTAAGGAACAAGTAAAGGAGTTAAACCGAAGAAAAGAAGCCTTTGTATCTTCACTCACCGGCAACTCTTTTTCGGGAATACTCTCCCGTTCCTTATACCTAGCTTCTTATCCTCAATATTCCACGGGAACTCTCTCCCGTAACGTTCTCCTACATTCCACGGGAACTCCCTCCCGTAACGTTCCTAAACCTTCTATAGGAACTCTCTCCCGTAACGTCTCTTTTCTCAGTGGGAAAACTCTCCCACTTAAGTCTTCGGGAATATTCTCCCGTAACAATTAACAAAATGTTCCCCATACACAAATAGAAAGGACCACTCCCAGCGAAGCAACATTAACAAACCTTATGAAATCTCTGGGAAATCCTCAAATACTTTGGATCCACAGTATTTAAGGATTTCCTAGAAACTCGAGTACATAGGGAATTCAGATTTTTAAGAAATTTTAATGTTCCTTGTAGAATTTTAAAGGATTTCATGAGATTTTTTTGATTTTTGATTTTTGAAAGATTTTGTGAAGTTTTACAGAATTTGATGGGATTATAAATATTCTCGTGGAATTTGAAAGGATTTTGAAAGGCTTGTAAGAATTTTAAGAAATTTTTATTCTTTAAAATGATTTTAAGGGATTGAAATTTGAAAGAATCTCACAAGATTTTTATGATTTATAAAAGATTTTCTAGAATTTTATGAAGATTCAAGAGGTTTCCAAGAATTATAACTGATTTAAAGTTTTCTTTGGAATATCAAAGAATTTTAAAAAGCTTGTAAGAATGTTAAGAAATTGATTATTGATTTTTTAAAGTAAATAAGGGAACTTGTAAGCAGGAAAAATAGAAATTAACATTTGTGCTAAATATATTATTTTTATCATAATTCATATTATATAGATTTTATAGATTATTTAACAGATTTAAGAAACTTTTCAAGGATTTCGAAGGATTATAAAGAGTTTCCAGGCATTCTTTGAAATTCTTGTGGTTTCTAATGATTTTCAAGAGAATTTCAATACTTTAAAAATATTTTAAGAGGACTTTCTTTTACCATACCTTAAAATTCTTGAATATCCCTTAAAGTACCTGATAAAACTTTTGAATTGTTTAAAAATCTTTTGAAACTCTTCCGAATTCTTTTTAAATTCGTTCAAAATTTCTTAAAATGATATTATAGTAAGTATCTTATATTTTCGTGAGTAATAATGTTTAGAAAAGGGAGAGAGCGAGAGAGAGAGAGAGAGAGAGAGAGAGAGAGAGAGAGAGAGAGAGACAGACAGAGAGTGTTTACCTGGTAGTAGAAATACGCACGTGATAGTGAGATAAACAGATTTTTGGGGGTAATTACGTCAATGGAGAATTGCTATGGAAACAAAGGATTACAAATTATAAAAACTACAAATAAACAAAATAAATAAATAAAATAAATAAAATAGCTGTGACGAATTCGATCTCGGGTTTTTCATTTAACTCTATTTATATTTTTTTTTCTGATCATTTGTTGAACACTTTGCTTCCTCATTATGATGAAATTGCAAATTTATTTTCTTCCTCATAGAGGAAGCATTAACCATTTTCTTCTCAAAACTAGGTTGAGGTTATCAATTATATTGAACCAAACTCTTTTTTTATTGTTTTTGGAAATAAATCTTCCATGATTCGAGCTCAAAAAATGAAAAAATGAAAAAAAAAAAAAAAACAATTTTCAAATAATTTCACTACAAAATTGAATAGCTATATCATTATTTTAAATAAAATTTATTAAAATACACACACATACAGCCGGACAATTGATTAGAATGTTGTAGGTAGTAGACATTTATCAACTGAGGAAACTTTAAAAATATTGGAAAATGTAACTACTACAATGCTTCCTCTATGAGAAAGCAAAATAAAGAAAATAAAATAAACAATATAAATAACCCTTGTATGTGAAGTTATTGTATGTAAATTCTTTAGTTGTATGTGAACTTTTATAGAAATTTATGAACTTATCTGAATTCTTTTGAAATTCTTTTAAAATTTCTTAGAATCTATTGGCAGCTCTCATATCTTTAGATTTCAAGATTGGAAAAATCTATTTTCGATATAATTGCAAATTTCTTTTATCTGATAATATTTTCTCTCTTTTTGTGCAGGCAGCTCTCGGTATTAATAATATTCAAGTTGAAAATTAACAGCTCGGCCATAAAAATGGGGAAGGCAATGAGAGAAGCCGGAGGCAAGGTGCCTGAGAGTTGAACCATGGCAAGCAGGTGAGAGAAGAATATAGCGAAGTTCCAACCCCTTGTGTCCCGATGTGTTGTATGCATCACGAATATCTCTTGGCCCCTGTTGTCTACTGCCTGCGGGGGTGTTAAATGAGATTCCGAGAAGAATAAGAGGTCAGTCAGGTGCAGGAATATGAATTAGAGAGGTTGGTGCTCGAGCACGTGCGCCGCGAAACCGCGCTTGCGCTTCCTATCCAAAAGTTTATCGTGGGTGGCATATCTTCCCCCTCCTGCCTCAGGGGCCAGCTGTAAAATGCCTTTATTGTTTACGCTTCTTCGGAGGGCTCGATTAATCTGACAAATCGAGGGAGGGGAAACAACCTGTTATTTTATCATCTATCATATCACAGTTATTGATTTGTACTATATGTATAATATGACGAGCGAGATAGTTACAAATTAACGACATATTTATGATATAATGTGATGGCTACTTAAGTTATTTTGTAATCACTTTGCAATCATTTTGCAATCATCCGAAATTTCATACAAATAGCAACTATGTGAATCGGATAAACTTCTCTTCTTCAGAAGATTCTATTAGAAAATTATTAATCAAAGGATTTTAAAATGAATTGAGGAGTTTCAGAAGTAAGCAAAATAATTAATAATTTTTTAATTTTGAAATATGAAAGCTTTTTATTTTCAGGAATCTTAATAAGTTTCATAATATTTTTTGAAATCTCTTTAAAATCATACTTGATCTATTGAAATCTCATTGAATCTCATTAAATATCTTAAACTTCCTGAAATTTCAATGATATTGAGTAAAATCCCTTTAAATATTTAAAGGGACATATGTCGTAAAAGCTCCTAAAATGTCTTACAATTTCACAAAATATCGTTAAATCTTTTCAAATTCCTTAAAATTATGTAAAATCCCTTCTGAAAATTTCAATAAATTTCGCTAAATCCTTTTGAATTCCTTAACATTATTTAAAATTATGAAATCACATAAAATCCCTTGAAATACCTGAAAATCCAATGAAATTTCTTAAAAACCCTTTTAAACTCCCTGAAATGACCAAAAATCCTATGAAATCCCACGAAATTCCTTTAATTTTCGTAAAATTACTTAAAATCCCTTAAAACAACTGCAAATCCTTTCGAATTATTTAAAATAAAATGAAACCTCATTAAATCTCTTAATTTTTTTGAAAATCGAAGGTAATTTCCTAAAATCCCTTTAATTCTTTTTTCGATTCTATAAAATCGAAATAACTGTTGTGCGTGGGAAAATAGGTATAAAAATAATTTGAATCAATGAAAAATTTAAAAAAATTTTAAATGGCGGAGATATGAGCCAATGTGAAAATGAGCCAATTTTGAAAATCCTTGTTGATGGTGTACCTACCTAGTTTCTCTATCAGGCAATGACTCAAAAAAAAAAAAAAAAAAAAAAAAAAAAACTTTATTTTGCTTATTTAGAAAGGTAATCGCTATCGTGTGATATAATGTTGATAAAATGGACTAAATTCTGTTATTCACTGGTTTTTGGAGTCGCTGATGATGAATCAGGTGTAAAAAATTTCAAAAAAGAAATGGCGGATCCAATATGAGTCCACTTGAAGTACCGTGATATTCTTTGGTATTTCGAAAATTTAAATAAATTTCTAATACTTCGTATTCTTTGTTTTAACGTAAACTTTTTGATAGCAATCATTTTGACAACGAAAATCGTCTAAAGATAGTAACATCACCATTTTAAGATATTAGGATTAGAGACTCTTAAATCTCAACATCGACATTTACTCTTTATTACTCGTCTTAATCCTCTCTATATTGTTGACTATCAACATTAATATGTTATAAAACACACCTTTTCCGTACAGCGAAACGAAACATTACCGTGGTTTTATGCATAATTCTTATTTAGCCCAAGGGGCCAGCTGCAGATACCGCACTTCTCGTTTACGTTCCTTAAGTGTACTCTATTAATTATATCCCCTTCTTGGTGCCTATCTCCCAGACGTGTGTCTAACGCTGCGCGATATATTAGGGACACTATTCCTTATACAACTAAGGTAGCATGGAACTGAATGCTCAGGTGCTCACAAAACGGTGGTTACAGAAAAACTTTTCACCCTCTTGGGGTCAGTAGCTAATTTCTTTAATATATTCTTTCACACCGTTCCAAATATCGTAAAAACATGAAAAAAAAATTACAAACTAAACATCATATTTTTTTTCACAGTAACTTTAACAGTAACGAAGAGTAATGAAGGTAGTCGACTTCTTTGGAGTGACATAAAGTAAGCCAAAGAGTGATATAAAGTATGTAAACGTAATAAATAAAGTAAACCGAGTATTGTTAGTTTACCTGTTTATTTTATGATCGTTTAAGTTCTTTTAAATTTAATTCAAGTGAGTCAAAAGCCAATCAAGTTGGCCATAAAAATATATGCGAGGAGATTTTCGAGACATTTCGTTACACCATTTATGTTAAAGAGGAATTTTAAGGATTTTGACTCTTTTTAAGTTATTTCTACGAAATTAAAAAGATTTTTACAAGATTTCGTAGAATTTTAAGGGATTTCAGCATATTTTGTGAAATTTTAAGGTATTTCAAGTGGTTTCTAGAAATATTTCAAGGTTTCCGCATCTATTATTTCCTTTCAATTTCATAAAATCACTTAATATTTCACGATTTTCTTAAAATTACACAAAGTATAATAATATTCTATGAAATTACTGAAAATTCAATGACATTTCGCAAAACCATCATTTGAATCCCTTAAAAGTCCTTAAAATGACTTTACCTACATATATCTTATAAAATATTGTAAAATCCCTTAAAATTACTTAAAATCCAATAAAATAACGTAAAATTCCTTTAAATTATTAAAAATTCGACAAAACATAAGGAAATCCCTTAAAATTTCTGAAAATCATAATAACTTTCATGAAATTCCTTGAAATACCCTAAAATCCTGTAATATTAAAGAAATTTCAATAAATTTTATAAAATTCGTATTCTCTGTCTTTCGAGAGAAGATATATAGTTTTGCCAACGAAAATAATCTGGAGCTAATTTTCAATTTTTCTTCATTTTGCAAAGAATTCGTGCAATTTCCAAAAAACCCATCAGGTCTTCGACAAGAATATCTTCGATATTTTCGGAGATGTAGTAACATCACTTTGTTTAAATAGAAATTATATAATACTTAATTATATAATTACTTAATTTAAAAGGTAAATTGCGCTGCTCGCTCAAACGTGAACATTAAATAAGAAATAAGATAATTTTTCCCGAATACGTAATTTTTCTCCAATTAAATTCGACCCCATACTTCACTTGGAAGATATATACTGTCGGGGATAAGCTTCCATAATTTAGGTGTGCGTATTGGCTATTGTCTGCAGTGGTGAATTAATCCTAATTTGGATATAGTTACACAACGCATTGAGCGATAATGCGGGCATGCTTTTATTGGAATGGAATCTTCCCATAATTAGATTTAATACGCCACTAAATACCCAATTATGATATACAAAATCACGAGGTTATGAAGTCGCACATTCGACGTGGAAACATTTTCTAAAAGAGTGCAAATCGCTTGTTTCCGCCGAGTCTTTGGACGAGTGACATTAAAGCGGATGAGGTGGGGCATCCATTTATGAACCTGTTACGCCTTGACAAATGTACTCAGCTTACACCTGTAACGTTGTAACTGCTGACCTGGATCTCATTTTGCAATTCCTCCAATTATTATTTTGCTTTTATTTTGTCAAGATTTCAAAACTTCTCATTTATTTTAATATTTTATACTATACTCTCTAACAACTAGTAAATCAACACGCGCGATTTCTTTGTATTCCTTCTTGCAACTTCAAGTCATTCAAAGTCCGATCAGATTTAAAACTATAATGTATACGAGATTTTAAAGAAATTTTTAGAGAGAAAAAACACTTTTTTAGAAAGGAATTTCAAGAGATTTCTAGAAATTTTAAGGGAATTTCACCATTTTTAAGTAGTGCTTCTTTCCAAATTCAGAAGAGTTTTATTAGGATTTTAAAAAGACTTCGTAGAATTTTAAGGGAATTTATGCAATTTTAAGAGACTTTTAAGAATTCTTAGTGATTTTAAAAGAGATTCTAAATGTTTTGAAATTTGGAAAAATTCTAAGAGGTTTCTAAAAGTTTTATGGATTTTTATGGAATTTTATGAGATTTCTTATAATTATAATTCCCGTGTAGACATTTTGCCAGGGCCCTGATCGGGCTCGGATCCGGTCAAACCTGGCCCGGATCGGGATACCAGATCGGTACCGGATCTGACCCCGATCAAGTTTTCATTTTTTTACTTTTATATTTTAAACAATAAACTGCACGCGAATAGAAACCAGTCAGAAGCCGCGCGCACCGTATGCATGAAAATTCAAAACAATAAGTAAATATTCAATCTGTAATATGTAATTGTCAAAATTAATTTCAATTTCAAGGTTAGCTCTTATAAATAGTGAAAATATAATTTACTTACTCTCGTTTGCAGCGCGAACCTATTATATATAATGGATAAAGCGGCGCACGGTGCTTCCGGACACATCGTGTACTTACAGATTTCGGCATTGTTGAAAATAATAATTAAAATTACATTTAATGACACCAATATCGAGACACAAGACGGTCATTTGATAAAGTGAGACAGGGGACGCTGCAATGCGTACCCTGATCGGGTTCGGAACTGGGCCGTAGAATTAGCCATATCGTGCCCTGATCAGGTTATACCGACCAGGGCCCGATATATAATGGGGATAATATATGGCGATTTCTACACGGGAATAAATTTTAAAGGATATAAAGGAAATATTATCGTTGAATTTTAAGGAATTTTAAGAGATTTTCACGAATTTCATAACGAATTTCATAAGATGTTTTTAACTTTTAAAAAACTGCTTTAAAGTTTGTTGGGTAACTTTATTCAGGGATTTCAAACGATTTTCATGACTCAAAAGATTTCGTAGAATTGAAATTATGAAATTTTGAAGGTAATCGTCAAATTTTTAGGGATTTCAAGAGGTTTTTTTGATTTGTAAAAGATTTTTAAAAGAACTTGAGAGTTTTTGATGAGCTTTATTAAAAATTTGTGAAATTTGAAAGGTTTTTTTTATGGTATTTTATGAAATTTCTAATAATTCTAAGGAATTTCAAGAAATTTTTTGATTATTAAAAAATTTTGTAGAATTTTTAAGGTTTATTTTATGAAATTTTGAAGGATTTTAAAGTGTTTAACCAATTTTTAAGAGCATCAAATCAACATGTGCGTTATTATTTTGTTTTCCTTGTTACAATTGCAAGTCATTTAGAAGCCAATCAGCTTTGCAACAACAATGTATGCGAGATTTTCAACACATTTCGTGACACCACTCTTTTAAGATGGAAATAAGTGCTTACATTTGCATTTAATCTTAGATTTTTCTTCAAAATTAGAATCAAAGACAGCAGGAAGAGAATTTTTTCAATTTCAAGTTTTAATTTAAATTTTAAACTTGATTTTAGATTAAAATTTGAATGGTTTCGTAGGGTTCGCGTTCATCGCGAATGGCGGATAAGATCAGTGGAAGATCATAGATCAAACACGTGAACGCACGTTTCACGGGGGTTGGTGCTGCCTTACTGCTTATTTTATACATTCACGCCACGATAAGCGTGACGCGCGAGCTTTGCTACCATGATGGTTACACAGGTAAGGGGTAGATATGTCCACGTTATAAATGTCAGTATTATGCGGAGCATCTTGCGTTTAAATTTCAAGAAACTTGCACGTTACGCCCACGTATCCGTTCTGGCAAAAAATATTTCGTATGCTGATATCATTTTCACAGACCAACACCATAAAGTAATGATATGGGACATAGAATGGAAAATATCGATGTTTCAAACTATTTCATAAGATTTCAAACATATCAAGATTTATTTATTTATCAATTTAGGGAAGAATAACGTATGCTGTAATAATTTTTCAAGATAAGTCGGCTTTTTTTTTTTCATGGTTTGTTGCAAAGATAAGTAAGTTGCGCGCGGTCTTTAATAATTCTTAAATAGTCGATTTAAAAACATACAATTTAATTCCTTCATTAAAGGATTTATCTCAGAGATTGGCAACACTGTGCCGACGCAACATATACATGCAACGACGCAAAATACATAGTAACCGACACTGTCGGTTACTATGTATTTTGTCCTCGGTGGGCTATCATATCTCAGG
The DNA here is from genome assembly GCA_900474275.1 of Synergus japonicus. Classification (NCBI taxonomy): domain Eukaryota; kingdom Metazoa; phylum Arthropoda; class Insecta; order Hymenoptera; family Cynipidae; genus Synergus; species Synergus japonicus. The sequence goes on from UCOH01007428.1 coordinate 10,667, forward strand.
TGTCGCTGAAGACAAATAACGTCGGTCGAATGCTTTGGCTGTTATGTGCGAATTAAAAGTTCGATGAGCAGGTGAAATCAGGATTGTAATCTCAAAGACCAAGCAAGGGTTCTTCGCAAAATTAGCCGTATTACTTTCTCGGCAATTCCGAATGAAGGCACTTTAAGTCAATTTTAATACATTTACATATCTTTGAGAGAAACTTGCAAATCCGACTGTGAAATGAAAACCGTATCCTGTTATAATCAGGTATAATTTATGACTCTATTTATTAAGAAAAAAATTCTAAGTGCTATCTAAACACAATTTTATTACTTTAGTACACTGAGAGACTTTATTTTTCGAGATTAGAAAGATTGCGAGCAATCTTAGGTGTTTTTAAAAAATTTCTAGAGATTTCGGATAAATTTTCAATTTTGAGGGACTTAGCGCCCTACGGATTATTGGAGGATTATATGTATATTAATAGTTATTTTACTTCAAATAAAGATCGAAATATTTTCTAAGAATATATTTCCTTTTCTCAAAATTCTACAATAATTTTTCTAATTGAAACTTATTAAAGATTATTATTCAAGTTTTAAACTTTTATAAAATAATATGAATAACTCAAAAATTCATTTCTATCATATATTTAAATAGAAAGCCTTTCAGCTAGCTAAACAAAAATTTATTATTTTTTATTTTTTTCGAGATTAGAAAGATTACGAGCGATTTTATGTATTTTTAAATTTTGGATGATCAATATGTTCGATATAACTTCGAGATATATAGTAAGCACATTTTTTTCGAAAATAATTATTTTACAAGAAAATTCTGTAAAATCTAAGAGATGTATTTTCTCACTCTCTAAAATTTTTCTCCAAAATAGTTTTCTTTAAAATTAATATTTATAGAGATGTCATTTGCGACAATTTTCACGATCATTTTTGTAATCATCGCGCCAAAATACAAAAGTATATGGTTATCAGCATTGCATTGCTAAAATTGTTATAGATGTTATTAAGTAATTTAAAAGTGGAAAATACATATGTGATACGAGGAGTGTCTAAACAATGCATATAATATGTAAATGTATACTTAAGTAGATATGAACAAGAATTACGGTATAGGAAGTATCTAGTATTAATGGGGTCAAGAGGGACAAGCACATCCCTAGTGAAGATGGTTTGAACATGGTTTCTACATTAGATCAACATGTTTCATCGTTAACAAGAATAAGCTAAATGAAGGAAATTGTACTTCCCTTTTCAATCTTTCAAATCCTGTGAATTTAACTCAAGTCACTCAAGTAAAAAGGCACATATTTCAATATTCTGAAAGTTACTGCTACCGGATTTCCGCTTATTTATATGTTACATTTATTCGCCATTTGTTTAAATTTTAGTAATCCCTTTTTCCTGCAGGAACTTTCAAAACATTATTGGAATATTTCAATGAAAATTTTTAACAGATTAGAGAATTATTGTGAAATATTGAAATAAAAGAAAATAATAAAGATTAAAAAAAATCAATATTAGGACATAAACAAAATACAATAAAAAGTGTGCGTATATTATATATCATACTATTTAGGATGCCATAATCACTGTAAAAATGTTAAGCGTCATGTGTGTACTTAATTTGTGAGAATAACAAGATAATGATTACACGTAAATAAATAAATAAATAAATATACATACGATAATAATGTAGTCAGAATCTACCATTTACTTCATTTTACAGAATTAGGTAGTCTCATCTATCTAACTGAAAATGAGAGTAGCTACTACAGCTTTGCTTTTTACCCTTGTGGTGTTTCTTCATTCTGTTGGTAAGTATTTTATGTAATTATGTCATTTGAAAACATTTTGTATTTTTATTATTCAATTCAAAAAGTACACCTATCTTTCAACTCCGTTTATAAGACTTTTAATTTCAGATATAATATAATAATCATATAATATAATTATATAATAATAATAATAATAACAATAATTATACTCAAAGACCCATGAAATCTGATTAAACCTCTTAAACTTTCTGAAAATCCACTGAATTTTCGTAAAATCCCCTAAAATTATTAAAAATCTCATGAAATGTCATGAAAACTCTTGAAAAATTCTCTACAAAAAGTTTTTTTATTCTACAATCTTAATATTTTACCACATAAAAGGTTCACATTTTGGCAAGTTGTAAAAAAAAATTCAAATAAAAAAAGTAAAAAATGTGAAGGGTCCAAAAAAAAGGTTGTTTGCGGTGATCACGATTGCTCATCACTGGATCATTCGAAATCAAAAAAAATTGTTGCAATTGTTAGTAAATAAGATTTTGCTCCGGTTGGACGAAGGATTTGAAGAAAAAATTTTGTTGACAAAATGGCGCCTTATCAGCTGCAGCAACATTTATTTTTATTTTTTTTTTCATTTTGTTCCATTTTTCATTTTTTCAGTGGCGACTCCACTCTAAGTCTTATATTTTGCAAAATACTGCTCGGATTGATTTGAAATTTTCTGACAATACTTTTGAAATGTTGTACTTTCAGAATATGCAATAAAAAAATCGATTTTCTGAAATTTCTAAGTTTATATAACCCCTTAAAATGCCTTTAACATCCTTCAAAATCTGGTGAAATTCTTTTAAATTTCGCATATATATATATTTCATGAATTTTAAGGGATTTCATAAGACTTCATGTGATTTTAAGTAATTTCATGGGATTTGTTGGTATTTTGGGAGATTCATATAGTAATTTTAATTATTACTTTAAGATATAATATATATATATATAATCTCGAAAATCCCTGTTGTTAAGTCTCTGGAAATTATTTTAAATTTCATGCAATTTCGTAATTTGAAAACATTTTGCATTTTTATTATTCAATTCAAAAAGTATACCAATCGTGCAACTCCGTTTATAACACTTTTAATTTAATTAACTTCATGCAGTTTAATTTGCACACATTTAGTTAAATTTATCTTGAATTTATATGAATTCACATTGAAATTGAAATCACTTTAAATGTGACGAACATTGATGAAAATTTCAAAAGTTTTGGAACAAAGCACACATGTAATCTGATCATTATAGAAAATGCAACAAATTATTGTATTCATTAAACTGTTATACGTTATATATCGTGTGTATATATATATTTGTCCCAAATTATTTTTTAATTAATCCTTAATTCATCGTATATTGAAATTTAAAGCAAATGTGATGCAATTCAACCTGATTTAGCTCTAACATTAACATTTTTTAAACTATGTATATATTATGCTTACATTTTATATTTAAATCAATGTATTTCTCTTTTACACAGAATTATCAACACAGTTAAACAATCCGCCCGGACAAGGAGGGCACCAATTTAGAACTAATAACGATCATATTAGCATTTCGAGACGAATGGATCGAAATATGCGACGACAACCTAATGAACGTTATTACGGAATAGATCCACCTGTTACAAACAGTAATAACGGATCACAAAATCCAGCTCGTCAAATATCTCTTTTTAGACAACAAAACCAATCACCATCTAACTTTCAAAATGCAACACCACCTATATCTCAGAATGGAATTCCACTTCAATCTCAATGGGCACATCAATCTCAAAATTGAATAATGTAACTGGGTCATAAAATTAAAATAAAAAAAATTATACTATTCTATCTTAAAAAAGCACATTCTCATGCACATGTCGCGCTTCGCGACGTTTGCACCTATTTGTTTTTAAATTACTACAAAATGGAGTGGAATGCAAACGAAAGCTAATTTACTTAAGCGGGCAGATTTTTTTATATCAGTTTTTAATGTATTAATACTCGCATTTTTAATATATTATTTATTATATGTATATGTATTCGTATATATTTACAGATCAGTTACCATCAGAATAATTATGAGATTTTATAGGATTATAAAGTAATTTTAAGGGATGTAACTTTATATTTTGTAGAATTTTAAGTAATTTGAGATACTTTTAAGAGATTTTTATAAATTTTACAAAATTTCACTAGATTTTAGATATTTTAATGGACTTAATGAGATTTCATGGAACCTTGAATATAATATGAAGGAATTTAAAAGGGTTTTTCGAATTTTATTGAGATTTGAAAAATATTAATTGGTTTCACAGTATTTCGAGAAATCTTATAAAATTACAAAGGATTTTACGAATTTGCTTAAAATTGTAAGTAATTTTCAGAGATTTTAGTACATATATTTCATAGGATATTAATTTATTTTAACGACTTCTGTGATTTGAAAGGATTTATGAGATTATATTGGATTTTAATTAATTTCAAGGAATTCATAATCCCAGGCGAAAAAGTCGGACTTATGCCGGATCTTACAAACGGCATAGTACCGCACCAGTTGTAAATGAGGAGCAATGTCAGTACTGATAATAAGTATGGAGTTCAAGTGTTGGCCAGATGTTGACTTAGGGACGTATGCCGAGCGTTGGCGCGGTACTGGTTTAGTACTGCCCTAGTATGAAGTTCAAGTACTGGCTAGAAGCAGACTTAGGAGTTTTGCCGAGCGTTCACCCAGAAAACAGTTTCCTTGAATCAAAGAAACTTTGTTTGAATCAAACAAAATTTTTTTAAAAGATAGAAAGAGTTGTCTTTAATATAATAAAGAAATTTTAAATTTGAGTTGTTAAAATAAAAGTTTTGATCTAAAACAAGTTTTTTTCTGAGTGTTGGCCTGTTGGTGCAGTACTGCTCCAGCCTAAGTTCAAATTATGCTGGCTGGAAGTTGACTTAGTATTTTTTCCGAGGAGTGCAAAAACGAAAAACTAATCGCGCGCGGATCATAATTGCTGTAATATAAGTTTTTATTGACAGGATTGTTTTTGAGATTAATATCCTGTTCTAAAAAAGACTTGCATTTCAGACAACTTCACATTGCGATCCTCATTATGTCTTCCCTTTTAGCTATCTTGATGCGCAGTGCGCTAACCTCATTGGTCAACTAATTTCGCGCGCGAATTTGAATTTTTATTGGTCAGTGTATAAAAACAAAACACGCACGCTTAGTTAAAATAAAATTTGAAAATGTCAAAAAGTCCTGAATTCTGGGGCCTGCAATCGACGAATCTAAAATAGGTATGTATAATAGATTTTGCTGAGATAAAAGAATAGAGAGGAAACTTTTATGAGATAGGATTACCTCTTTATGAGAAATAACGATATGTCATCGTTGTCGTGAAAATCCGGATCGTACAAAAGAGGTTTCTTTATCCATAAATCGAAAGTCGGTCGTAGAGATTCAATATTGGGTCGGATGAGTAAGTGCGGCTTGGACGTATCAATAACTTCTGAAATCCCCATAAAACAGCATCCAGCTAGCTAGAAAAGAGCGGCAGAGACGGGGATCGCCCTTCAAAGATATGGCCATAAATGAAATAAAATGATATTTCCTCGATAAGAGGAGTCTCACCGAGGTAAGCCGTGTTATTCAGGGGTCAGCAAACAGTGGAAGGCCTGGTCAGTGGTCAAGTGGGCTGTGAACGGTGGATACGAGTATAGGAAATCCTTGAGTACTCCATCAAGTTCTGTCTGTCTCTTGGTGATTCCAGTGATTCCAGTACAGAGCCTTCCATACGTCACTTTGTCCCCTTTATAGCTTATATGCGTTTCATACCACACAAATAACTGCCAGAATTCACAAATCACTATCAATGATCAGTATCGAAGTTACTTACATTTTTTTATTTTTCAATCTTCTCCATCATTGAACAAGAAGTAGTCCTCTGCACTAGAAGTAGAATAACAAAAGAGCTCTATCCCAAGCTCTGTACCTTGTTTATCTAACTCTATCTTTTTCCATCTCTTTGTTAAATTCATAACTTATATCTTCAATCTCATTTATTTCACGGCTATTCTTCTCTATCCCTTTCAACCTCTTTTTCAGTATTATCATTAACCTATATTGAAATAGATAGACTTGATAGTATATTTCAAAAGCGATAGAGAAGGATAGAAATTATTATAAATTATTATTAATATAATTATTATAAATTATTCCTGTACATGTCCTTGATTATACGCAAATAGATGTGGATATAAAGGTATGGATTGAAAATGATAGAAATGTAGTGATTGAAAAGGATAATACAATTCAAGAGAGACAGGAAAGGATTGAAATAACTATACATTTATACAAGGATACAGAAAAAGATTGCGATGATTATATTAAGGATAGACATGGATGGATAGTAATGTAATGATTGAAAAGACGATAAAAGGATAGAGATGAATAGGAATGGTAAAGATTGAAATGGATAGATTTGGTAGCAATAATTAAAGAGAGATAGAGAAAGATTGACGTGGATAGACGGGGAATAAGGAATGATTAGCGTTTATAGATGAAGGATAGAAAATCATTGGCAAAGATAAACAAAGGATAGAGAAGACTAGAAATATTGGGATTCAAAAGGAAAGTGATGGATTAATTGTAGATAGACCTTCGATCTTTTTACTTACAACAGGGTCTCCTCTAATTAATTTCTTCACAGAAATTATAAGGTAATAAAAAGATGAATTGAATTAAATTGATAGGGGAATTTCATGCTCCATCAGAAACGATTATGGGAAAAATAGTAGTAGAAAGGAACTGTCCGAGAGAAATACGCGGCGATCTTGACATATAATAGTAACGCATTGCTTTTATACTTCACCCAGATAAAGAATAATGGATAGAGGCCAGTCATGTTGTCCGAAAGATATGACGTCTTCCATTCCCCCGAGGGATGATAATAAACTTTTTATATAATTTTCAATAAAACAGGACAAATCCATTTCCCCTCAATTCAATCATTACAGAAGCTACAAATAAAACCTGAAAACCTACTAAACAAATAACCATATATTGCGTTCAGTTATTAATTAAATATAACGCCTTTAATTAAATGCTGAATTTTCACGCAGACACATAAATAATATGATAAAAGTTCATTCCGTGCCTTTCACGATATTACTGACATGATATCTTGCTTATAAAGTAGTTTCTATAATGAAAATGAAAACCTACTCGGGTTATGAAACAGAGTAATAAGTAACAGTCGTATTAATATTTGCGTGTTGCTAATGTTGCATATATTAATTATTACACTTATTATGCGAAGTCAACTTTTAATCATTTTGCGAGCCGAGTAAAACTGGGTGTAGTGTAGGTTTAATATTACGAATCCCTGACAGACGTTGCATGACTTAGAATACCGACCGGATTCCCCACTAACACCCCTATCAATATACTTCCTGGTCGACGTTATCTACACGCGAAATAGATAATAACACGCGAGTCTTAAGCACCGTTAGATAAACTGTGCGAGTTAATCGAATTAACATTGGATATTTCCTTATCTCTCTCGCAGATTATAATTTCCAACATTGTCTAATTGATCACCCCATTATTATTTCGTTATCGCTACTCTCAAAATCGAACGCATTATAAATATCAATTGCTGCTGCTGCTCTATTTGGACAAGCGAAGCCATGATTAATTCTCTACCTATCGAAAGCGTCTCTTTATACTCTGTTAATGGAACTTGATTCAATACTGCATAGTGTACACATGCACATTTATTTTCATGTCAATTTAATTATACATTTATAATCTACTTTAAAAATGTAATCTATCTCTATCCTTTTCAATCTCTTTGTCAGTATAATCACTAAACTATATTTATAAGGATAGACTTGATAGTATACTTCAAGAGCGATAGAGAAGGATTGAAAATATAATACGTGAATAGATGTGGATTTAAAAATATGGATTGAAAAGGATACATTTGATAATAGAATTCAAGAAAGACATGAAAGGTTTGAAAAGACTATACAAGGATAGAGATGGATATTGGTTATGATTGAAATGATTACACAAGTTTATATATATGGATAGATTAGTAGAGATTGAAAAGGATAAGCGTGTAAAAGAGATAAGTAAGGATTGAAATGATTGGACCCGGAATAGGCATGGATAGGAAAGCAGAGATTGAAAAAGATAGACGCTGCAATAGATTGCGAAAGGGATAGAAAAAGATTGGTGCAGATAGACGGAGCATAAAGAAAGATTAGCGTGGAGAGGTGGAGGATAGGAAATTATTGACGAACATAGACGAAGGATACTGAAAGATAGAAATATTGAGATTGAAAAGGAGAGAGATTATTATTATAGATTAAAAAAGATAGACTTTCTATCTTTTTATTTCCAACGGCGCGTTACTGGCAAACACTGACTTTCCGAAATGCTTATTATTCATATGAATTTGTGCTGAGTTGAAATGATAAAGATAATTGCAGTGTGTTTTATAGTTAAACTGTAAAATAGATATCGATATATTATGGTAAATGGAAGGTAAATCAGCACAGTACACGCCCGTATTTTGAAAGTACGAGTCATTCGGATGTCAGTTGGACGAACGAGAGTTTATCAGACATATCGAAGAAGAGGTATGGGATAAAATAAATCAGTCCCCTACCAATAGTGGCATACGTGAGTCGCTTTAACGGACCGATATCGATCGGTATTCCATAGATTTCACCGGATTCAACCTCGTTTTGACTAAATAGGAATATATCGGCTTTTATAGCAAACCCCATCCCAGAACGTCGCTCACGCGAATGCGATACTGCCAGTCTCGATTCGCTATTGCCGGAGAAAACGTCAAAATTGATATTCCATGCTCGCCTCGTACTCCACCGCATATAAACCCAGAATCCGATATTTCACATACATAGTACTATATGCTTCCCGACATTGGTATCATCGGTGAATACGTGCGCCTATATTCGCATAGTCGACCAGATTCGTATTATCGAGAATGTGAGAGTAAATAAACCCGAAGGTCCCGCCAGAGGCGCTCAAACCCATCTTCTCTTATCTACTCTCAATTTTACACCACATACATTTTATATATCAAATTTTATATACATATACATATACTAGCAATATATACATATCCGCGCGCTCTGCGATTAATTTCTCGTTTTTGCACACCTCTTACTAGTATACAAAATAATATAGAAACTTGTAATACCTTGTCTAATTTCGGAAATCTCCTTAAGTTTCGTAGGATTCATTAAAATACCTTTAATATTATTTAAAACCCCTTAAAAGTCCCAAATAAATAAATTAATATATCATAAAATATCGTAAAATTACTTAAAATTACTCAAAATACTATGAAATGTGATTAAAACTCTTAAAATTCCTGAAAATCAACTGAAATTTCGTAAAATCCTTTGAGTCCCTTCAAAATCCTGTTAATTACTTAATATCCCATAAAATATTGTAAAATCTCTTACAATTATTTAAAATACCATGAAATATCATGAAATCCATTCAAAATCAGAATCTGGTAAAATTGATTGAACAATCTTTTGTTATATCCCTTAAAATTAATGTATATTCTATAAAATCTTATGAAATTCCTTTAAAGATTAAATAACACTTGAGATTACTTAAAATTACTCAAAAGCTCATTAAGTCTCAATAAATCTCTCAACATTTTTTTAAATTCCACAAAATCTTGTTAAATACTTAAAAATACTTGAAAGTTCAATGAATCTCTTAAAATTTTTTATTATCATAAAATAACTTGAAATTATTTAGAATCTACAAAAATATTATCAAATCCCACAAAGTTACTTAAAATCAGATGAAATCACCTGAAATTTCTAAAAATGCAATGAAATCTCGTAAATCCCTTGAAATCTGTTAAGTCCATAAAATATTAAATCACTGAAAAAAAATATCCAATAAAATATCTTACAAGTATTTAAAATTACATGAAATTCCGTAAAATGCCCTTAAGGGGGCCATCTCATGTGACAAGCATTTTTTTACACTTTTTTATGAATTTTTTGTGAAGAATAATACAGGCCAAATTGTCTGGTTTTTTGGGGGTATATTTGCGAACTATTGAACAGTCATTATACATTTTTTTACGTTAAAATGTACAGTCAAATCGACTGTAGCCATCTGAATTGACATCCGTGTCAAAAAAAAGTTTGTAGCTGGTCAACAGGATTCCAGCTGTTCTATTGATCTGAAATTAAAAAATCACCGACCGTTTTAATTGGTAGATGTGTGGCTATCGTGTGAACCAGAATTGTGTCAAAATTTTGAATATTTTTTTTTTTTTTGTGAGCTGTCAAACATAAAAACACGATTTTTATCATATTTTTTTCTGTTATGTTTTTAATAAAAAGAAATTAAAAAAATATATATCACAATGATTCTGGTTCACACGGAAACTATATAGATGTCCTGAGTATATAATAAAAATTTGAACCCAATCGGTCAATTAGTTTTTGAGATATCGTGTTGACCGATGTCAAAAATGACGTTTAAAAGTTTGTGTATGAATGAAATAAAAATCTTTTCCACTTCGTAACGAATCCGAATTGCCAAAAAACCCTTCACACACACATTCTAGATGTATTTAGGAAGCGATTTGTGCAAAAAAAAATCGATTTTTTTTACCCATCACATGAGACGACCCCCTTAAAATTTCTCAGAATCTCATTAAATCTTATGATATTTTTTTGCAATTTTTCTGAATTTTTAAAAATATGGTCAATTTTCCGAAATCTATTAATTTCTATGCAATCATATGCAATCATCTAATAAACTTTAAAAAATATTTCGAGATCCTTTAATATTTTTTGAAATCTTTTTATATTCATTTTATACCTTCCAAATTATATACTTTCGTAATAATAATAAAAAAAATTACATTGACAATCAAGACGCTACTGCTGATAACTTTATATATGTTATGTCTTTAGCTGAGATAACAAAAATTACTGTTGCAAACAATGGAAAACTACGTAGATTACTGAGTTCACAATCAAAACAAGACTGATGATTTTTGACATGTGTTATCTATACGTGAGACAACAATGACGCTTTTAACATATATGGGGTCTCTATAAATTTGGTATTTGTTTAAGTCCAGGAAATATACTTATTATCTTTGCTTCATTTTGTTCTTGTCAATGAGATGCAGATTTTTATTGATAACCAAATTCTAGGGATTACCTGATTTTAAAATAATTTAATATTCAGAAAACTCTTTGCTCACAACTACAGAATCTGTTAAATATTATACAAGTACAATTTGTAGTTGTGAGAAAAAATTCTACGTTTGTCATAATCACAGAAATAGCAAAATATGGTACATTGGTACAAATACAATTTGAGGTTGATACAACCACAAACACAAACTAGCTGTGAAGTTGTATCAACTTTTTTGCTCATTCAATGTGCACTTTGCTTCCTAGAAGCAAATATGATTTGCTCATAGAGGAAGCTTTAATTAATTATTAAAATTTATTAATATTAGGTCATCTGATTCGTGTCAATACAAAAAAATTTGTTTTCTTGACATCAGCTTTAAAATGTGATAATTTTGAAAGTTACAGTTGTAATGAGGAAGCAAAACCTGCTATATGGTTGTCACAACCACAGAAACAGTAAAATATGGTACAACTATTACAATAATAATAATTGCAACGATACCCTTTTTTTTAGCATCCACAAATATTGTACTTGTATAATATTTTACTGTTTCTCTGGTAGTAAAGACCAAATATATGGTACAACTACAAATTGTAGTTGTACCTTATTTTCCTATTTCTGAGTTGTAGCAACCAAAGGAATTTTTTTCCGTATTGCAATAAAGAGTTTTATAAATGAAAAGTAAATATAAATGCTCATGAAACATGTGGATATTTCCAAAGAAAATGTTATTCTTCATACATGCTTTGATTTAAAATTTTAATGCTCATCTCCGCAAATCAAGGCTCGCATGAAAATAAAGACGTGTAACTCTCTATAAAATGAATGTCGTAAAAAGCGTTTCTCCTCTGGATAATAAAATGCAGTAACTGAAGGTAAAAAATGTCTCACATGTGATGCATAGTGATTGGATAGTGGTGAATTCGTCACGAACTACATCAAGTTGACAATCACTTCTAATTTATGTGCTACTGTTAAATTGTTTACATGGCACTGTGCGGAACATTCTATCAATTGTATCCAAAGTTACAATATTCTGAAATTTCTATCTCACCATATTGCAAATCAAAATATTAGTTAGTTTAATAAATAGTAAGTCGAATCCTGTGGAGGATTTTTAAAAAATATTTTAAATATAAAATTATATCCTATCTTAAAAAAAAAGGTGTTACCAATATATCGAACACATTTGTGTTGAAAACCTGATTAGTTCCTTTGGAAATTGCGCAAATTTGTGTGAATATATTGAATTTCAAGACTATCTAAAGCCTATTTTCGTTGTCAAAACGATTACTAATCAAAAGGTTATATGGTTGTGGAATTTTAAGGAATTTCATGGAACAACAAGGAATATCAAAAGTTTTATGGGATTTTGACATTTACGGACATTGATTTCTAGATATTTTTAAGTATTTGTTGAGATTATATTGGATTTTCAGGAATTTCAAAAGATTTCATTCAACTTTACGTAATTTTAAGAGGTATAATGAGACTTCATGGGATTTTGAGTAATTTTAAGAAATATCAATAGATTTTGCGATATTTGAAGGAATTTCATAAGATTTCATAGGATTTTAATTAGTTTTTTGAGTTATAACGATAGGTTGTAGAATCTTAAGGAATTTTATGCAACATCAAATAATATCAAGAAATATCAAGCGATTTTATGAAATTGAAAGAAACTTCACTCGATTTTTAAGGATATTAACTTATTTTGAGAACTTTAAACGTATCATATAAAAGTCATTAAAACCTCTTGAAATCTGTTTAAAGTCGTGAAAACCTCTTAAAATTGCCAGAAAATTCCCATTTAAATTCCTTTCATCATCATAAAAATCTCATAAAGTCTTAAAATTTCTCAAAATTTCACAAAAACTTGCGAAATTGCTTTAAACTCATTGAAACCGAATAAAAATCTTAGAATCCTTTTAATAGAATTCCTCAAAATTTTAAAACATTTAAAATCCCTCAAAATTCCCTAGAGTTCTTAAAAATCTTCTAAAATTTTATGAATTCCTTTAAAATTCTGCAAAATATCGTGAAATTCCTTCATATGTTGCGAAATATTTTAAAAATCCTTAAAAAATCCTTTTATCCCTTTGCGGCACACATTTTTCTAAGAAACAAAGTTTACCGTTACAATCACCTTGAGGGTGTAGTCTAGTCTGTAGGCTAAAAAAATAGACTCTATTCAGGAATTTTTTTGTAAGCAAGCTATAGAAGATACTCTCTTAATCTGAATCAGCGATAAGTATACCACTAATTCCAATCAGCGAATATACGCTGATAAACCAGTGAATGTCACGCCCTCTATCAACGAAATTTCGCTGATTGGAATTAGTGGTATACTTATCGCTGATTCAGATTAAGAGAGTATGCACATCAAAATTGTTAGGTATGATAAATTAAGTCTTAAAACCCAAAAAAATTTTTTTTTTTAATTTTTTTTTTTTTTCGAAATTCGCAATTGAATGTAACGCCATACTTTCGAGGCAGGTCGGCTCCCACACGATATCTCGACAACGGCTTGTCGGAAAAAAAAACCAAAAGTTTTTTAGATTCAGTATGACAGTGGCTACAAAATGACCTATGGATATTAATTTGTGATTAATATTGTCAATTTTATTTAAGAAAAGTAAAAAAAAATTGAAAAAAGTGGTTTTTTTTCGCTGTTTTTTGTAAAAAAAAATATATAGTAAAAATCAAAATTTTAACAGAATAATAGTTCATTTTGCGGTTACTTATGTGTAGAATATATAGTAAAAATTACAGGAGAATCGACCCACTGGTTCCAGAGGAATCGTGTGGAGCGTCCGAAAAAACGTTCTTTTGAGGAAAAGGCGTTTAAAGTTTTTTTTTTTTAACATGTTCGCGCGGTCAGATAGTAACATTTGGGTTGAGAAAAAATACACTTATACTGCTGGGATCTTCATAAAAATTGAATACAATTTTCTTAGATACATATACATTCGAAAAATGACATAAAAATACAATCCATTTTTCGAAAGTGATTAACTACACTACACCATTAAGGGCAAATACCAAAGTATGACGTCACAAATTACCAACCGGACAATGTATTTCTTTTCCACCTTCTTATTTTTAAACTAAGTAAAATATTTCGTTGAAAATTTGAGAGATGAAAGAAAATATATTAGCCGATCGCCGTCTGGTCTCTTGGAGCTCGTATTTTGCATGAAAAAAATATTTTTCATCAATTTTTCATGCCCACTATAGCAGACCACATAATCTTTGTAAATCCTAGTAAATCATCATCACGGTCCTATACACAGGTCCAGAATCTCTGGTGGTGGGGGCATTGGAGCGATGATTCGCGTTTTGAACAGGATTTGAGCTTCCAAAAGTGGCCACAAGAGTAGAGCGTGATGATCGAAAAGTATATGGTTTGTTTACTAACCTATAAGTGTATTTTGATCACGGTCGTATACAACACGAGTTTTTTCATATCACTGTCGTCTTTATATTAACATTAGAGTGTGAGCTGGTGTATACTGGTGAAAATATTTTTTAATGAAACTCAAATTTGAAGTTTTCTAAAAGTTTCAATAGCAGGGAGGTTATGAAATGTAGAATAGATATATTTATTCTCGTATATATTTATTTCCGTTACAAAATGCATCAGGATTTTTTCTAATCTATTGTTTGATATATTTGAACAACTTTAACAGAAACTGAAAGAGGTTACGTGTTGACGCATGTAAACAAACCATACACTTTTCGATCATCACGCTCTATACTTGGTGGCCACTTTTCAAAGCTCTAATCCTGTTCAAAACGCGAGTCACCTCCCACCACCAGAGATTCTGGACCTGTGTATACGACCGTAATCATCATATGGTCTGTTATAGTGGACACTGGACATGGAAAATTGATGAAAAATACATTTTAATACAAAATATGAGCTCCAAGGTACCAGACAGCGGTCGGCTAATATATTTTCTTTCATCTCTCAAATTTTCAACGAGATATTTTACTTAGTTTAAAAATAAGAAGGTGGAAAAGAAATACATACATTGTCCGGTCGTTAATTCGTGACGTCATAGTTTGGTATTTGCTCTTAAAAGGTTTTCGAGGTTCCTAATTACGAATCCGGAATAAGATTTTCAAAATTCAAAATAGCGGATCCAATATGGTGGCTGATTAATGTCGGTTATCACAGCCCAATTTTCAAAATTCAAAATGGCGAATCCAATATTGCGCGGACAAGTTTTCAAAAAATTAATGGATTTTCATATAAGTTGATATTTGGGGCTTTTTTGATTCTCTGAAAACGAATCTGAAGTCATTTTGGATCCGCCATTTTGAATTATGATAATCTAGTTCCGGATTCGTAATCAGCGTAAAAAGAACGATTTTCAAAATTTGTTTATTTATAACAATTTATAATTTTACGCAATACGTTCTTCATCATTTTTTTCTTTTACATTCTACAATGCTTCAAATACTATATCAATAAGACTTCTTTGTTAATACATCGAAAACATTAAATCTAGAGAAAAAAAGTTGCTTATGAAAAAGGTGGGATTCGGGGTTCCCACTGTGCCGCAAAGAATTAAAATTCCTCTCCAAAAAGGTGATGTACCGAAATGTTTCTAAAATGCTTAAAAATTTTCTGAAAAATTGCAAGAAAAAACAAACTGCCATTTATTGTAAAAGTCATTGACCTGAGACTAAGACGAGAAGATTGTAGGAAGAAAGACGAACTAGAAGAAAGCCTAATGAATACAGAAGTATACGAAAGAACGTGGGGGCGCCTGACACACCCCATAAGACATCGAGGATTCGACTCTGATGCATGATAGGCCTGGGAGGATTTATGCGCTCGTCGCGCGCGAGGCAACGATCCATTTATTTGATATCGGAATATGGAAATATTACCAAGCTGATGTCTTTTGAGTTGAGCGTATCTTGCATATGTACATACACATCCTTCCCTCTTCATTCACCTTGAATCCGTAATACTCCCATGGGCCGAACCCTCTTGCTTCGTTCCGGCGCATTCGTCTCCCTTATTTTATGCCTTTTGATGTACGCTCTATTAACCGCGGACAAGTTGAATTTCTCCAGCTCAGAAAGTGTCACTTCATGGCCTCGCGAGCAAGAATAACGACCTTTCACACTTTTCCCTAAAAAACGCATCGATGGATCCTTTTGCAAGGGATGTTGGCATCCGACCTATGCCCAATGTATAACTTGCATGCTTGGGGTATCCAAACTGGAGGATCGTACACGGCGAAGAAATATCGAAAGAGCTCGCTTCCTGGAATATGGAATGAAGCGGCCATTCGCATTATAAACGGGCTGACCTAATCGAGCCGAGTGGAACGCTCTTGGAATTCCGCTCGCTCCATATTTTCCTGTCGTGCAAAACGTGGCTAGCTAGCGATATACACTTAAATGCGTTTTATAACATAGAGGCGAACGATTTATATTTACCTGTTTCATACGCTGCCAACTAGAACTTAGCGTAATTTCATCTGTCCATAAAATTATCACCGTTCTGACATCGCAATCCAGGCCATGAGTGGATTGTGTTGGCATGGTGGTTGTCTCACACGAAACGATCTACTTTTCACCACAAAAACTCTTTCTATCTCCTTTTATCTCTTGTCTATCTACGCCTATCTCTTTCAATCCCTACTTCTCAATCTCTCTCTATCTATGTATATACCTTCTATCTTCTGGTCAAACTTAATTCGTCTTTATTTCTTTCAATCTTCAGTTCTCTATCCCTTTCTATTGACATTTCAATCCATACTCGGACATATATTCAAATCTCCTCTTTTCTATCTCTTTCTATCTTTGTATATACCTGTCTATCCCTTTCTATCTTCTTTTCAACCTTAATTCGCTTTTATCTCTTTTAATCTTCAGTTCTTTATCCCCTTCAATCTCCATTTCAGTCCACATTCACTCTCATCTCTTTGCATTATCAATCGCCATTCTCTCCTATCTTTTTCAATCCCCACTTCTCTTCATCTATATATATATATATATGAGTCATTCCATACAAAATTTACAATCAAAATTTTTTTTTGCGCTCAAAAATTCTACCTTTAAATATTTGCGAATAAAAAAAAATATATTCGACTAAAAAAATAAGTGGCTTCAGTAAAATTTAGGATTTTCTCTCAGCTTTTCAATAAGCATTACAAGAAATTCATTAGACCAATTATTTATAAAAATATGGTCTATTTTTATAAACAAATAATTTTTTTTAATCTTTAGAACTAATTTTTTTTTTTATTGTAAAATTGACTTTAGACACTTTAGTCACTACTCCCAAAATTTGGGAATGGACCGTTGAAAATTTTGTCTGTAATAAATTTTTGAACTTTAGCTCTCGCGCTCGAACCACGCGTGATCGGCCGATCGTACTTGCTTCAATGCATGGTGCAACTTGTCGCGCCCTTGTATTGCGCTCCACACGTGAAGTCATTTTCCTCTGTGTGCTTTTTAGAAGTGTTGAGCAAAAATTTTTCTAAAATGTCAGAATCAAAATTTAAACATGTGTGTTGTAATCCCTTCAACAAAGAACATCATACTGGAAAAGACAGAAAAAAAATTTGCGTCGTGTTTCTTCTTCGTCGCTTGAAAAATTAGATTGTTTAAAACCTGACGATGTTTTCTGTCCACCGTGTAGAAAAAAAGTGGCGGAAATCCCTAAAAATCTTCGCGAGAAATTCATTTCTTTTTCTAATTGAATTTTATTTTTTTATGAGATTTTTCCATTTAAAATTTATGTTGCTTTTTCAAAAAATTAGACGTGGACGTAGTGACTAAAGTGTCTAAAGTCAATTTTACAATAATAAAAAAAAAATTAGTTCCAAAGATGAAAAACAATTATTTATTTATAAAAATAGACCATATTTTTATAAACAATTGGTCTAATGAATTTCTTGTAATGCTTATTGAAAAGCTGAGAGAAAATCCTAAATTTTACTGAAGCCACTTATTTTTTTAGTCGAATATTTTTGTTTTTATTCGTTTGCATTCTATTTCATTTTGTAGTAATTTAAATTTAAGAAATCTGCCCGCTTACGCGGGCACATTCTCGTACACACGTCGCGCTTCACGATCCGTGTTGCGCGCTTTGCGCGCTTGCGCCCTTCGGGCCGCTTGCGCGCTTTGCGACGCTTGCGAGTGTCGCGACGTTTGCACCTATTTGTTTTTAAATTACTACAAAATGGAATGAAATGCAAACGAAAGCTAATTTACTTAAGGTTCTATCGACCTTAAGGAGCACATTCTCATCAGGGCACTCGCGCTTCGCGCTCGATATTTCATTTAAACCTAGCGCTTCGCGCTCGGCTTTGTTTAACAATATTTTTCATGATTAAAACGAAAATTTACTCATCCTGTTGAAAAATGGTTATAAGTCTTTCAATTTTTTTTTTATCCAAAAAAGTCATTAAGAAAAATTGTTCGTATTTTTGAGTACTACGAACCTCCGTCATTAGAATTTTTAAATTAAAAAAAAAAGTGGTATCAAAAATGTTCAAAATGCTCCAACTTTTTGAATTTTTATCTAAAATGGCTGGCCAACGAACTTGACCTTCATTTTGGGACACTAAAACACTATTTCATTGGGACACTATTTCGTTTTAAAAAAAGTTGTTATTTGTGATGGGGATTTTTCAGCATTATATACATTAGAGGTAATAATACCGGAGGTCAACTTTACATATTATACCAAAGGACAATCCAATCGGTCAATTCTTTCGAAAGTTATCGTGCTAACAATCTAAAATCTACAGACAGACAGACAGACACATTCGTAAAAACATGTTTTTCGGGTCCAGGGGGTCCCAAAACGTGGACATTTGATGAAAACTGGGGGGGTCAAATTTTACACAAATCTAATACATTCTCTCTGATGAGAATGTAAAAATAGGTGTAAGCGTCGTGAAGCGCACAAGCGTCGCGAAGCGAGCAAGCGTCCTGAAGGGCGCAAGTGCGCGAAGCGCGACGTGCGCATGAGAATGTGCCCGCGTAAGCGGGCAGATTTTTTATCTTCTTGTCATTAAAAATTCACTCTAGTCTCTTTTAATCCTACTTGTCTGTTCCTTTGAATCTCTCCCCTATCCTCATCTATCTCCTTCTATTTCCTTATCACTCGATATTTACTGCTATTTATTTCAATCGCCTGATATCTGTCCTAGCCTATTTCTAAACTTATCTTCTTAAATGTTTTCTTCTCTGTTTCAATTTAACTCATTTCTATTCAAATTTATCCTTGTTCCTCTTACTTCGTTTCAACTATTTCGTTTTAAAAAAAGTTGTTATTTGTGATGGGGATTTTTCAGCATTATATACATTAGAGGTTTATAATACTGGAGGTCAACTTTAATGAGACGCATAATAATGTAAGCTGGTAATGTACTATAAGAAAATATAAGAGACGTTTCGATACATGTATCATTTACCTATTTTATTCTAAAACGCAAAGGGCAATTGGAGAATATATTATAATATTTGTTAATATTTAGAAATACTTCAGAATATTTTGGAATATTTTGGAATATTAAGAATATTTGAGAATATAAAAAATATTAAGAATACCAAAAATATCTGGGAATATTGATAGAATACTCGGGAATATTAATTTAGTTTGCAAGGAATATCGGAGTGGTCGACCTTTCGGTTGCTGCTCTAATCCCGATTCCAACAGCTGTAATGACCAACACATGAAGACATTGAATACCTTCTAGACCCCCTAGATTGTTTACAACTGCAGGAAACCTAAGCCTTCAAATCAGATTCCCTCATCTGAAAAAAATCTTCATCCATCAGAGGAGACGATATTCGAGGAAGTGTTTTAATCGATCAGCAATAGTGATGGAGAACACGTAGTCTCAGCAAAGTGGCGAGACGAGTACTCTAAGTATCACTTTTATCGTATCTATTCGCGGTTCCGTCAGGTGATCAGCATGCACATGGTCGGGTGGAGGAACGTGGTAGAAACACAGAATAAGGCTGGGACCACACGTCACGCTTTCCCACACTGCGTCAAGTGTGACGATCTTGTAGTTGAGTGTCGACTCCCCACTAAGAGGTCTTTCTACGACATGAGAGCCTCCGTAACATTCATAGTCCCTGTCGCGGTCGGTGCAGTACTAATACCACTTCCACCCCAAAGGCCACCCACTCCACCTCCACCCACTCAAGCAGACACGCACTGGTCAGCGCCAGCAATACTTTTGCGTATGGTACCAATCGTTTCTTGAATTTCAATCAGCTTTTCGCGATTTTCTACTGGTTCGTTAAAATAACATGTTTTGCCCCTTATCATCTATATTGGGAGTTAAACTGTAGAAACAAAACTAGAGTTAATTAAGCATATAAACTTTAATTGAACATATGTGCTTTTATTCAAAGAGCACTTCGGATACACGTCTTTTTGTAACGAATTCTGATCAAGACTAGCTTATGATTACTCATTTGCAACAGCAGACTTTGTAACAAAGAAATTAGGTCTGCCTAGTCCTGTTGTGCATTAAAGTTTTGGTTGGTGAAAGATCATCAAAGACATCATCGAAATCAAAAACACACAGGTTTAATACAATTAAAGTTTATCTTAATTAATAGGATCACTCAAGTCACAAATTACCGACGATTTTTAATACGAATAATAAATTTAAATATCTAGTCTAGATTTAGAGACAAGTTTCACAAACGCAGAAAGGGGCCGTTCTTAAATTACGTAAGGCTATTTTCTGGAATTTTGACCCACGTATCCCCCTCTGTAAGGGTTCGTAAGTTTTGATACCCCCCCCCCCCCTTATCTTACGTAATTTTTTTTTTAATAAATTTTTTTTAATGTTGTCGTGTGAGACAATATAAAAACGTCGACTCTTTTCAAACGAACATTTTTTACTATAAAGGAGAGTTTAAAAATTACATGAAATATAACATTTTATATTCTTTTTAAATACCTCTTATATATAAGTTTGATTTTCAGTGATTTTCAAAAAGGAAAAATCTTAGGTAAGAAAGTAAATAGATTATTTAGAGAGATGTTTCACTAAAGACGTAAAGGTAAGAAGCAACTCGCAGATCAATGAGTAAAGATGTTTGAGCTTCAAGAAACAAAGCGTAACTGCAGAAAAGTGTTTTCTACTCAAGAAACATAGAGTAATGAACGTAGGTGTGATCATCAACCAAAGATATTATAAAGTGACTGACCTCTTGAGAGTTCTTTACATGGTCTTTAGGGTTCCGAGGTTTGATTCGAACAACAAAACTTTTTGTTGCTATAGAAGCATAAAAAATTGTTTTTTTTTGTGCCAACCAAATCTTGGTTCTTTCAACAAACTTTTTGTGACACCAAGCGTATTCATTTAAACCAACAAAAATCCGATTGGCACAACCAACAATGTTTGTTGCTTCTGTAGCAACAAAAAGTTTTTTTGTCCGAACCAAACAGTTTGCTCAGTGTACCTGCACTAGGCGTTCACAAGACGGATTAGCACTAGATTCTAAAAATATGGCAAACACTTGGATCACTACGAAATAAATGAGAGAATTTGAAAGCCTTAGCATTTACTACTAGATTTACAACTCTTATTTCTAAAAAAATGAGAAGGGAAACTCTAAAGATTATTGTGCTTGTCTTGTACTTGTCGTTTTAAAATCCATGGAAGTAGCAGATGTTTCGTCAAAAAGTATGGGGAAAACCCAGCAAATATAGTCATTGACAGAGAAGTAGTATTATCGAGATAAATAATAAAACATTATATTTTTAAATTAAGACATAATATTAACAAACATGTCTTTTTAAATGTACCTAGAATTACGTGATTAAACATTGTCAAAACCACAAGAAACGTAAAATGTACAATAAAATCTGTAATTACCACAAACTACTGTATTTGTAACATATTTTACTTTTTTTTTTGTTGTTGTGACAACCATATAGTTCTCTCCGCACACCAATTGTTGGTGCCTTCACCTATTATTCTTGTCATTACTCTCTAATTTGTTTAACACAATAAGAAAGTGCAAATATGTAACGTGGTTTAGTGTATACTTTTACCATCTTAATATTGAAGATATACAAATACATATACACCTCCTTCAATGCTTTAGTCTCGCCAATCAACATTTCGATTGCTTTTTGTCGAGAAAGCGACTTTCAATAAAAGGGGTTCAACTTATGTTTCATGGCAACTGCCAGTAAGGACACTTGAAACGGAATCTAATTTTAATCATATCCTTTTTCTTTTCTGCCTTCGTTTTTGCTTTATCTTGAAGACACTACTGTAACCTCACGAATTCGCTTTAGTTATTGTCGTGTCGTTCTTTTTCCCGCTCTTTTTAACCGGCCGTTCTTGATCTCGCTCGTTCTCACTCTTCCTTTCACCTTTTCTTCCTTATGTTGCTCTTCTTCTCGTCCACTTTACCTTCTTTTTCTTAGAGCGTGCGAGGATTCCAAGCTAGCCTTAGCCACGTCCCGCGCATACTTACAATGCTCCTGTGCAAAAGCGAAAATATTTGGAGAGTTTCAATGTTTGCCGAGCAATGTTACCAGCTACTACCACCACCAATTTCTCTTCCTCTGAATAACGATAATCGACATATCGAGGAGGACTACCTGAGACTTTCAATTCAAAGGAATCGATATTTAAATCTTGCACCTGGGCCAAATTTTTTGCATACTGGATTTTCAATCTTTTGTAATTTAGATCCTTCCAAATATCTATTTATCTATTTACCTATTTATCTATTGAATATTATTTCCTTAAATCCAGATCATGTTTTTTTTTTCATTTTCTAGGTAACAGTTTATGCCACTGCAGTTATCATAGTACCTATTGCAATTAAAACAGGTAAGAAGGTATTTTTTAAAATAAAAATAGGTGAAAGAGAAGTGTTCAAAAAATGAAACAAACTTAAATGAACACAATAGTAATACTAGAAAACTTTACCAGAAGGAAATCTTTGACTTCAAGACAATAAAAGTTAAACAACAAATTTTAACTTAAAATTATCCTTGAGGTCCAAACTATAAACTTTACCTTAGAATTTCTTAGAAAAGCGTAAAAACAATTTTTTGAATTTACCTCAAAGAGATATTATTTTGGATATGAATTTCAAAGCAGAATTCCAAGGAGTACAATTAATTTAGAAGAATTCGAAAGAATTCTAAAGAAATCAGAAGAACTTTAGAAAAATCAAACAAATTCAATAAAATTTCAAGTGAAATCCAAAATATTTGAGGTAAATTCAAAATAATTGTTGTCAACGCAACGGGACCAAATCGCTAAAAGCTGGTCAAAAGTATAAAATGTTCTTAAAATGGTTAGATTCTATTATTCGCGGATACCTGAAATTATATTGAATTCAATGCCAGGAAAACTAACCATTTTCAAGTGATTTCAAGGGATTTTAAAAGAATAAAAATTTGTTAAAAGATTTCTAGAGGATCATAAAGAATTTGCAGGTATTTCAAGGGAGTTTAAGGGATTTTTGAAGAATTGAAAGAGTTTCATGATTTTCGTAAGGGGCTATTCAAGTATTACGTAAACAGCTTGTGGGGGAAGGGTGGAAGGGGGGGGGGGTCTAGGAAATTTCTCATTATTGAGGTATACTGTCACTCTTTGTTGCTTACATGCGGGGGGGGAGGGTAAAAATGACCTGAAAAGTGCATATGTAATATTTGATCAGCCTTTTAGATTTAAAGATATTTTTAATGATTTTCAAGAACTTAAAGGGATTTAAAGGCATTTCAAAAGATTAAATCAGATTAAAATCAGACAAACCGGTAGCATAGGTGAAACCAGTGAAAAATTCAAATTGGTGAAAAAAAAAGTGAATAGGTGATGACCTGTGATGACTGTCATCGGTAGAAATGTGATGGGAAGATTATGCAAAAAGAGTGAACAAGGACATGCAGTTATTGCTATAATATATACACTTATAGGTAAAAAATGAAAAAAAAAAAAGTAAAAAGTTGTTCCCAGTCACGTATATCTCGGTGATTCTTGGGACTCGTGTAAGGGTCGGTTAACGCCATCGCGTACAACTCGGGAATAAAAATGTGGGGACGGCAGGTTGAATGCATCGACCATGCCAAGTTGTGTCAAAAGATTGCTGCCAACGCCCTAGCGAAGCGGACAAGTACGAACCAGACTGAACCACCAGCCTAGCGTATCACGTCGTAAACATCGTTCACTACAACTTGTAAATTCTCCTCTGGCATTTTAATGGTGGTCATACCACGCGCGAGTGTATTAGTTTCATGAACATTAATAACTCAGCGGCGAAAGCCTATCGCCGATTAATTAGTTACCTGAGGCGTTCAGCCTTCGTTAACATTTAGCGCCCCAGATTTTATTCAACGAAAATTGACACATTCATATCCTATCTTAAAAAAGAGATGTTACCAATATATCGAACACATTGTTGTCGAAAACCTGATTGGTTCCTTTGGAAATTGCGCAAATATGTGTAAATGTATCAAATTTGAAAACTATCTTCAGACTATTCTCGTTGTCAAAAAGATTACTAATAAAAATATTATATAAAGTTATAAAAAAATTGAAAGTAATCAAAATAATTATTTTATATGAAAAATAAATTATTAGAAATATTGAGTAATTTCACGGTATTTCGAGGAATTTTATGCAATTTTAAAGGATTTTACGAAATTGCATGAAATTTTAAATGATTTTCAGAGAGATTTCATTGAATTTTCAGGAATTTGGTGAGATTATATTGGAATATATATTGGACAATATATTTTCAAGAATTTTAGAGAATTTGGAGTAATTTTAAGAAATATCAATTGATTTTGTGAAATTAAAAGAAATTTCATATAAGATTTCATACGATTTTGAGTAATTTTATGGATTATAACGATAGATTGTGGAATTTTAAGGAATTCTAAGGAGCATCAAGAAATATGAAGTGATTTTTATGAAATGTAAAGGAAATTTCACTTGATTTTTGAAATATGTTAAAGGAATTGGAAGATATTTTATGGAGTAGTAAGTAATTTTAAAGACTTTTAATGGATTCGAGGTATTTCATGAAATTTTACGAAATTTTAGTGGATTTTCAGGAATTCTAAGAGATTTAATCATATTTAATGGGATGTTGAATTATTTTAAGAAATATCAAGTGAATTTACGAAATTTAAAGGAATTTCACCAAATTATATGTCAAGAAAAAAAAGTTCTCAATTATTTTTTCTACTAACAAAAGATGCGTGTAAAAACGAGAATTTAATGGCGCGCAGGGCGCGCGGATCATAATTGTTAGTATAATATAAAATTTTTTCAAAATAATACCTGAATTCCAATAATAATTGACATTTGAATTTCATGATTTATTGACATTTAAAGAATAATTAATTACCGTCGCGAGACGTGACACCTCCACCCTTATTTCGAGCACTGGATTAGAATGACGAAGATATTTTACTTAATTATTTATTTTCATTTATTTTATGTTTTACTTTTACCAGGTGTTATTGATGTTAATGGTGAAATTATTTTTCCGCTTCGGATCCGTGCTAAGAATGAAAGCTCTTTTAAATTCTATCTGCGTTCGCGGCCTTGTGTCGACTTCTTTATAGATCGCTCACGACCTAAGTTTATGCGTGTGTCGATGAGTAAATACTGGCAGCGATTTAGACTTGGACGAGTCGTGCAACTCGTCGAGTTATAAGATAATTGATGATGGGATCATGAACAATCGCTTATTTCTTATGGGCTTTTGTATGCATATATGTAGAATATATCCAGGGGCAAGAGGCTCGATTCGCCTAATTCGTGTCTTCCTCTGCAACTTATAATTCAAACCCGTAGACTGGAACCAAACTGAGCAGAACTACGCTAACTTGCACCGTGATAATTATGCACTCCATCCTGCCCATCCCCCCCCCCCCCCCCAGCAGTATCTCAGACTACCTTCTGTCTTTAAATTTCGCTTTATTTATGCCCCCTAGCTTACAAATGACTTCTTGCTTTTTTCAATTTCTCACAAAGTTTCTTTTCAAAATTCGAATTAAGCGTGTACCGTTTAATTCCTTAACTAAGACAATTTTCGTGTTCTAAAGAGCAAAGTGGGGCAAAAAAAGTGCCTATGGACATATCAATCTTCAGCTTAAACTATTCATGGGGAATAAATTTAGAACAATAATTTTAGAAACAATAAATTTAGCTTTTTCAGCAGAACTAGCTATAAATATATCATCAATGTGAATGTGTCTTACAGTTATATGTACTGTATACTCAGGCAAAAATATTTTATTGTTTAAAGAAATTTAATTCACAAATAAAAAAACTAATAAATGTCTCACATGAAAATATAGCCATTTAAATAATGCCAAATTGAAAGTATGGACAGTAAAATGATTAAAAATTTTCAGTATAAGAGAGGACAAAGAAGTCACAAACAGAAAATCAATATCATATCTTGAAAACGCCGTCAAAGTTCAATAAGTCTCTCGACATATGATCGATACGATATTGCTCAGGATTGAAAAATTCCTGAGTAGAAAGACTTGTACTTGTCAAGGAATCCATGGAATAGATCCGCGACACCTGTTACCGTAAAATTTGATCGATCGGTGTCGATGTTCTCTTCCTCTTTTCCACACTTTTTATATACCGTACAAATTTCTCAAGATAGTATATAGCAAAGAAAAAATGTCAGACAAATAGTTATGTGGTTCTGTATAAAGAATATTCTGCATAGATGGATAAGGCTTCTGGGCCCCGTGGAGAACCACAAAATACATGGTTTTCCTCTCAGAACTGTCAAAGATTTACTACAGGACCGGCCAAATGATACACGCACCCTGAGATTCAACTATTATTAACCAAATTATTTTTGTAAAACTGTTAAAATATTTGTCAAATATTTTAATAAAATATATTGAGGGGAATAAATAAAAATGCAAATAACTATAAGAGTGAGAAAGAAATTGCAGTGTAAAAAAATGTATACATGTAATTTATTAATTTTCGCATTTCACAGCTGAGTAATTTAATTGAAAGGGTTAAGTAGAGAGATTCTATTATTTCTATTATTAGAGAAGGAACTTTTTTGAGAATTTAAAATATGTAAAATATTTTTCGAGACTCTATTTTTTGCTACAATCGCTTTGAATGGAGTCGTCCCTGTTTTCACACCCTTTTCATGTGTGTCCCCTACAGTCCACATATGTGACAGGCTTCATCCGAGACTTGATATTCGAACATAAAAATCAGCTTTGTTTCGACATCAAGTCAGAAACAGAAAGGAAGAAATAAATCTTTTAACGCTGTTCCATATATTTATAGCGAAAAAATGTCTGCAAAAAATATATAAGGAAATTTCTATAGATCAAGTAAATAATCAAGTCCCTCAATTACTTAAAATTACACAAAATAAATAGTCAAATTCCTTAAAACTACTTTTTAATCCCATAAACTCTCATAATTCTTATGGTTACTGATCTGTAAATATTCGAATACATATAGATTAAATATTAATTTTTCAAATAATATTCACTAATCTTAGGTATATATTTTGAAATATTTTTTTGCTTCACTAGTAAATTACTTTTCACATCAAAATAAGTATTTTTATCACTTTAAATTATTTTATATCTTTATATAACCCTTTTATTAGTAACTAGCAGACCATTATTAGATTTTTTTTTCTTTTTACAACTTGAAGTCATTCCAAAGTCAATCAGATTTAAAAATTACAATGTATGCGAGATTTATTAGACATTTTTAGAGAGAAGCCATTTGTTTAGAGAAGAATTTCAAGAGATATCTTTAGAAATTTTAAAGGAATTTGATGATTTTTAAGTGATTCTTACGAAATTTAAAAAAGTTTTAGGATTTTTAAGAATTTCAAAGAATTTCAGCGATTTCTAAGGTTTTGATAAAATTTTAAGGAATTTCAGAAGGTTTGTAAGAGTTTTATGGGGTTTTAAGGAATTTTAAATGTTATCCTGGAATTCCAAGAATTTTGTAAAATTTGTCAGGGAATTTTATGGAGAGATTTCAAAGCTAAATTTTTTAAAGACTTTCAAGGAATTAGTCGAGTTATAAAAGATATTGTGAAATTTTTATAGATTTGATAGATTTTTATGAGATTTCTAATAATTTGAAAAGATTTCAAGAGATTTTTCAAATTTTTGTGAAATTGTTGTTAAGGGTTTCATGGAATTTGGCAAGATTTCTGATGATTTACAAAGTTTTTAAATTTTAAGGTATTTTAAGACGTTTCAAGAAATTTTTAGAGATTTTCATGAATTTTAAGGGATTTTGACGATTTTCAAGTAACTTTCACTAAATTCAGAAGAATTTCAGAATTTTTAAATAATTTTGTAGAATTTTAAGGGATTTCAGAATATTTAGTAGAATTTTAAAGGAATTTAATGGATTTTGATTGTTGTAATATTTAGAGGAATTTTAAGATATTTTAACGAATTTTAAGGGTTTTGGAAGATTTTGTATGAAATGTTAAGAGATCTCAAACAGTTTCTAGGGTTTTAAGGAATTAAAAAACTTTTCTTGGAATTTCGAGAAATTTTTAGAAATTTTAACGTATCGTAAGGAATTTTGACAATTTTTATATGATTTCAGGAGAATTTAAGGGATTTTTATGATTTATAAAAGATTTTGTGGAATATTAAAGGATTGCATACATTTTTATGTGAATTCTAATAATTCTAATAAATTTTAAAGGACATATAAAGGATAAAAAGGGAATATTATCCTGGAATTTTAAGGAATTTCCCAAAATTTCTACGAATTTTAGCGAATTTCAGGAGATTTCTTTAACTTTGCTTCCTGTAAGCAAATATGATGTGCTTCCTCATACAGGAAGCATTAAGTATTCTTTACATCAGCATTAAATTTTGATTATTTGAGAAGTTATATTCCAAACATTCATTTTCGAAAATTCCAATAAAGCATAACTTTCTTATTTTTTAATGAAATTAATTAATCTTACAGGTCAATCGATTCTTCTGAACATAATGAATCTTCATTTCCCTTACACAAACTTTAAATTTTAAATGAAGGACTTTACAGTTTGTCGGCTAATTTTATAGAGGGATTTCAACAGGTTTCTCTGATTTTTAAAAGATTTTGTGGATTTTTAAGGACTTCATGAAATCTTAAGGGATTTTAAGGCATTTTAAAAGAATTTAAGAGTTTTTGATGATTTTTATTAGAAATTTGTGAAATTTTATAGGTTTTCATGGTATTTTATAAGATTTCTAATAATCTTAAGGAATTTCAAGATACTTTTCTGATTATTAAAAAATTTTGTAGAATTTTTAAGGATTTCTTAGAATTTTTTTAGGGTTTCTAAGAACTTATAGATATTTTAACCAATTTAAACGAATTTCAAGAGGATTCTAAAAATATTTTAAGAAATTTGAAGTTTTTTGTAAAATTATAAGAGGCTAGCAAATCAACATGGGCAATATTATTTTGTTTTCCTTGTTACAATTTCAAGTCATTTAGAAACCAATCAGGTTTGCAACAAAAATGTATGCGAGATTTTCGAGACATTTCGTGACACCACTTTTTTAAGATAGGATAATAATAACTGTAACTATAAAGCTCTTGCGAATAAAAGGTTTAATTTTTAAATAAAAATAAAATCTTTTAGAGAATCTGAATAAAAGTTGCAAGAATGTAATTAGTCCGTTTAAATTCAATTCTATTATAATACTGTGCTGGGCAAGGCACACATTACCTGTTACTGAAGGTGCTAAATGAGATCAAGCTGGCTTACAGGCGCACCAGTGGTTAGGGTAAGGTTCACGGTCAAAGCGAGGGTGCAGGTGGCATTGGCAAATGGCAAAGAAAGGGGAAGGGACTCGTGTCGAGAGCGCAGTTTCAACTCTTCACTTGAATACTTTTACGCTTTACGGTGTAAAATTACACACACACACACACACACACACAGAATTCCACGTCATGCTATTCAGTAACGACAATTCTTATAAAAATGGCTCTTCTAGTTCAAATGATTCATATTATTCACAATAGTTATTATTATAACTATTTCTAGTCAAATCTCGGAAGCTGTAACAATGGGTTTCTTCATCTCCGTGACGTCCACTCTCTCATTTCATTACACGCATTCCGTACAATTTCGTCACGCTTGCCAGTCGAATATTGTGACTATAGATTCCTAAGTGGCGTATGACGAGTCCTTTTCAATCAGTATTTTTGTCCTTTCTATGCTTCAGGATAAAAATAATTGAAATTTTAAATCTTTTCGCTACCAGATCAGAATAATGTTTGTTTTCTATATCAGAGAGTTTGGAATTCCAAATATCAGTCATCATAATCGTCGTCACCTATTCACCTTTCTTTGTTTGATCTATTTTAGTAGTTTTACTTTGTTCACCTCCCGTGTAAAAATGAACATTTATTTTTTGCATAAAAATGATTATATCAAAATTGTATACTTCTAAATCAATTTCCTTGGCGTGATAAATCATTACAGCATGTCTAATTTTCGTACAATCAATTTTACCCATTATATAAAATTGTCCAATCGAATATCTTGGTTTTTATAATCAGTTGCACTTCCTGTTTTTGTCATCTAGGTCCAATTAAAGTTAGTATTGTTTGTTGCCCTATAGTTTGAGTTCTGATTTTAATTTAGGTAAGAGACAAGATTGGGAGGAGAGGAGATATGGAGTGAGCCGATTTACACCGTCGAGTGTATGTATAGTTACGCGCGCGTAGAACTGTTGGGAGGAGCGAATCTTGCGCCTCGAAGAGAGAAAAAAAAAGGTTGTCATTCAAGAAAAAAAGAAAAACATATCCCAAGAGGTTAAGTCTAAAAAAAAACAAATAAATTTTATAAGTTTTACGCGCGCGTAACTATACTTATACGTGCCTAAACTCGACGGTGTAAACCGGCTCAGTATCAGCGATGGTAAAATTACAATTTCTTTCTATAGATATGAGGTTTGTTACGCAGTATTTTGCAGAATTAGTTTGATAACAGACCTTAGGAAATTGTAAATTAATGAGTTATCAAATCTTATGTGATTAGGGAAAGTTAATATTCTATGTGATGCTTATATAACATATATTCATTTATTCATATATAAGAGTATTTTCAATGTATTTACAGATAAATAACTAATTATAATTAGTGACCTTGAAATATACTATGAAAAGGCAGTTTCTTTATACATAAATACATCTCTGTATTAAACATTTGTATTACTACCGTAAATATTCATATATAAGATATAAATGCATAATTTAAAGAGAAACTTTTTTCTGTGCTTATAACTAGTTCATCCAGACAATAAAAAATAAGTGAAATTGAAACTGCCTCGCCTTAGCAGATGTTACCCATGTCCTCAATCCAGTAATCCTCTGATTTATTTTCGATATCGCGAAGGTGTTCAACAGTCAGGTTAAACAGCGTGTTCGAAGCGTATCAACGATCAGGAACTGAATGTTGTGACGTCGAGTGCGGAATTTGGTAATGCCGATGGCAGATACGGCGGGAATTAATTAACTAAGTGTCTCTGGACCGAAGTGACGGCTATACAGTTTATATCTAGGTAACATACCAGTAGTTGACTTTAATGGTTGTACTTAAGGGATGAGATGGACGAACGGGTCATTTCGCGAGGACATTTATAAATGACATACCAGGGCCGCAACACTATAACTGCTTCACTACGAACAGCCTTTCTACCTATTCTGTAGAGAGCAAGAGAGAGAGAGAGAGAGAGAGAGAGAGAGAGAGATCAGAGGGGTGGATCAGGATCAGGGGTAGGTGGGAGACTCTGAGGATAGTGGTTTCAAACACCTATATGTATACGTATACACGCGTAGAAACACTACCATGCACATTCGGGGGTTGCTTGGTAATGGCTTCGGTTTATTAATGACCGGTCAGCTGGGTTAGCAACCGACGTGTATTCCATGTGAGACTGTACTTCTATGCACATCCGTATATCTGTTTATATACATTTTCCAACACAGGTACCGCTCTATAATTTGCATGTACATGTGCCAAGATTAATTACTTAATTCATATTATGTACAAACTTTTGTATAAAGCGATTATTTCTGATAAATTTATGTGAAAAACCAACATTTGTTAAGAAAATCTTGGTCTCTATTTGAAGAAAAATAATTATTAATACGTAATCCCCTAATGGCGTAGGATGCAAAGTCCCTCAAACTTGTAAACTTATCCGAAATCTCTAAAAAAAAATTTAAAAGTATACACAATTTTTAATAATAATTAGGCCCGCGTAAAAAATTTTACGTAGGTCTACAAAATAATTCTCTATGAGGAAGCTCAGTGTTCATGAAATTATCACAATTGAAATGCACCATAGAATTTTTTCAGTGTGCAAAGTTTTCATCCACTTTTGGATACAAATTTGACACCTTAGTGTGAGTGCACTCGAATAATAATATATGTAATAATAATAATAATAATAATAATAATAATAAATATTGAGTGGTTCTCAGAGTTGATATATATATATATATATATATATATATATATATTTCAGAAATGAAAAACGTGTGAAGCTTACAGTTACTTTTTGCCGAAACATATAGTCACACATATATAAGGCCTGGTTGTGAGGGTGCTTGGTGTTGGGCGCCAGCAGGATTCTTTTGCCCTATGTGATTAATGATTATGAGCGAGGTATATTAGATCTTCGGTCCGTAACTTTTGCGAACATGAAAGCTATACCCACAGTCCCTTTACCGCCGCAAATTACCTCCGAGCTCTTAATTGTATCATGACAAATGGCATTTTTATTACATGCCACTTGTTTTTACACCCCAGAAGGTTAAAAAATTGTTCTACATGATGCACGATACGGTGAGTAGTGATACATGTCCAATTGTCCAGTCAAAAAATGTTCGTGATCAATGGAAATCAATCTGTATTTTTCAAGTGTCAAATTTTCTGGGCCGAGATGTTCGTATCTTCATTACTTTCATTTTTAAAACAAATATAGTGTTGAAAAAATTTCTTTCGATTTCATCACAATAAAGTGATTATTTCTAATTTTATATGAAAAAACAATTTTTAGGAATCTCAATCTCTGTTTAATGGAAAATAATTATTAATACATAATCATCCAATGGCGTAGGATGCAAACTCCTCCAAAATTGTAAACGTACCCGAAATCTCCAGAAATTTTTTAAAAGTATAC
Organism: Synergus japonicus; assembly: GCA_900474275.1. Classification (NCBI taxonomy): domain Eukaryota; kingdom Metazoa; phylum Arthropoda; class Insecta; order Hymenoptera; family Cynipidae; genus Synergus; species Synergus japonicus. The sequence goes on from UCOH01007428.1 coordinate 43,879, forward strand.
AAAATTGCTCGCAATCTTGCTAATCTCGAAAAATCTTTCCAATTCCTCAAGAACTTCTGAAATTTCTTAAAACGTTTAAAAATCCGTGATTCTTGTCGATTTCTCGGATCAATCGCTCGATACGCATCATTAAAAGTGATGAGAATCTTTTTGAGTCAAGTTTTGAGTTTTCCTAATAGGTTCTTGAATCTGCCTTTAAAACAAGAAAGTTAAAAAGCAAGAGTTTCTCAGGAGCAAATAAAATATAAGAATTGTATTTCCCTTTACCGGAATTTTATGGATTAATCGACAAGCAGGTTGAAATTCGTTTAACGAGATAGCGGCTGATCAGAGTCGCAAGATCAGAAACTCGCTCATTTAGGGAGACAGCAAGGAAGGAAGCAGAAGATTGCATACTAAAGCAGCATTAAACAAAAAAAAAAGGAAAGAAAAATACATATACATATACATATACATATACACATATACATATAGATATAGAAGACATACACGGTCACAACTTCACGCATCCCCTTTTCCGACTGAATCCAATCCCGGAGATTTCTATCTAACGATAATAATGACATCGCAACGAGAATTTAAGATGAATAACCTTGCATTGTGATGGCACAATGACACGATGGCTGTTTGCGAACGAAGCCCTACCGTTATGCCGTCTCTCTGCGTCCCGCATATCAATCGCTTGGCTCTCCAGCGTTTACGAGTTCGTCCTTAACGATTCCCCCGAAAAGCTCATCGATTATTTGCATAAACTTGTATGTACATTTGGATTTAACAAATGTACTCTCCTTATTAAGAAATAGCAAAAATGTACCCGGCATTGCTCGGGCATTTATTTGATTTAAAAAATGTTAGAGGTTCGAGATTTTAAAGAGATTTCAAGATATTCTAAGTCATTTTAATAAATATAAAGAATTTTAAAGAGATTTACAGAAGATTGTAAGGAATTCCAAGGGATTTTAAGCTGAACGAAAATTATAAATAAATATTTTCTCGCTCTGTAGCACTAATCTTTTTTCAAATATAAGACTGCATACAGAGCGAAAAAATATTTAATTCCGAGACTTTTTGCATAAAACAAACAATTTAAAATTTAACTTTAAACTTGAACAAATTTTCAATTTTGCAGTTTTCATTTTTCTTAAAAAATATTCAAATTAGGTATATATTTTCTCACTCTGTATGCATAATTCTAGTTAAAAATTGACTTTTCAGAATTGACTTTTCACAAGAATTATATTACCTATTAAAGGATTTCAAAATACTTATAGTCATTTTTAAGACTATGAAGGATTTTTAGAAAATTCAATGTATTTCAAAAGATTTTAAGTGATTTTAAATAAATCTAAGCGATTTCGAAATATTTCAATCGTTTTTCGAGACATGTAGTATGATGTTAAAGGATTTCGAAAGCTTTTAAGAGATTTTCAGAAGGTTAACAGGATGTTAAGGAATTTTATTTGATTTTAAGGAATTTCAATGGATTTTTAAAAGAGTTTGAAATAGCACAAGATTGCACAAGATTTTACAAATTCTTAAGGGATTTTAAGAGATTTATAGTAATTTTTATAAACTACAGGATTAAAAAAAATGCAAGTGATTTCAACAAGAGATTTTTAAAACGATTTAAAAAACATTAACAGGATTTTAAGGGTTTTCCAGAGATTTCAACTGTTCATAATGAATTCAAAGGAATTTAAAAATATTTTTAGCGATATCAAGACTCATAGAATAATTTAAAAAGTTGTCAAAGTATTTAGGTAATTTTCAGAAAATAAGATTGAATTTCATTTTTAGAAATTTAAAGGAATTTCTAAATACATTTTAAGTGATTTAAAAGCGTTCAAAGAAAATTTAACATTCAAGGTATTTTAATATAGTTCAAACTAGTCTAATGAATTTTAAAAGATTTTTAATGCTTTCAAGGAATTTAAATAAATCTAGTAACTTGAAGATTTTTGAAGAAATTTAGATAAGATTTAAAGGATTTCAAGTAATTTTGAGCAATTTTAAGGGATTTTATTTGATTTTAGGTAAATTCAAGGAATTACAAGAGATTTAAAGTTTTCAAGTGATTTCAATGAATTCCAAAGAATTTCGAAATATCTTAAGCGATTTCAAGACAATTATACTGATTGTAAAGAATTTAAATATATTTTATTTGATTTTATTGTATTTTATGGTATATTAAAGTAATTTTAATAAAATAAGATTAAATTTCATTTTGAGGAATTTGAAAGAATTTCTAAATATATTCTAAGTGATATAAACGCGTTCAAACAAAATTTAATATTCATGATAATTTAATATAGTTTAAAAGATTCTTAGAAATTGTAAAGGATTTTAAATGCTTTTAAGGATTTATTATGATTCGTAGAGGATTTAAACATTTTTTTTCTAACACAAGGATTTCAAAAGAATTATAAAGATTTCAAGGGATTTACACAAATTTTCCAGTTATTTACTTATTTCAAGATTTAAAAAAAAAAATGCAAAATTATTATAAATAGTGAAAAAAAAATTGAAGACGTTCAAAAGCAGTGTCAAAATATCTTTGAAAATCGGCAAGACAAAATGAAGCCCTGAACCTGAAGAATTTTGTTAGATTCAATAGATTCAGGGGTGTGTACTACATCTATTCACAACACACATACACACAAAGAGTGACATTTAGCTTTATATGTATATATAGATCCCTTACATTGTATCCATCTATAAATCAGAAACAAACGATATAATTCACTTATTCTTGCATTAGTCTCGGTATTTCCCAATTACGTAGCTTTTTATAGTCAGCGTTATAAATTTTATGGTGCAACTACAAAATAATTCACCATCAGCGAAGGAGGAAATTAGTTGAGAGAAGAGGAGGTGGCAAAGCAGGAATGGAATAAGAAGGAGAAGCTTCGGAGGACCTAGTTGGGGGGAAGGTTGTAGGTTGGGTAGGAGGCAAGAGCTAAGAGCAGAGCGAGAGCAGTAATTCCTATAACAGCATTAAAACAGAGCACTTTAATTTACCGCACTGTAGATTTCATTTCATTCCTTGGGTGCAGATCCTTTGTCTCGCCTCGACCTTTATTTATATTATACCCAGCCAGTATATATTATACGACTTCGAGCTTACGCAAATTTCTACTAAATCCAAGTTAAGACTCTTCTGTCTTACCTAAACTCTTCTATTTCGCAAAACTATATTTTGTATATGAAAAAAATAAATAAATACACTACAGGAGCGAATTGTGATGAATTTACCTGTTTTTCGATGATCGATTAAAGTTTTCCTCAATTTTATTACAACGATTATATTTTTACTCTTAACTAAGTGAAAAGCTATAAAAATTCTGCTTGACATGAGCCCAGGAGAAACTTCAAGAGATTTGAAGATATTTTCAGTGATTTTTATAAGGAATTTCTAGAGCTTATCAGTTTCTCTCTGAGCTTATGATGAGACATTTACAGAATATTAGAGGATTTTAAATAAATTCAAGTAATTTTAAATGATTTGAACGGATTTCATTTGATTATAAAATTATTTTAAGAGATTTATAATAATTTCAACGAATTTCAAGGGAGAAAAAATTATTTTAAGACATTTAGAATAACTAAGAGGGATTACAAAATATTTTAAGCTATTTCAAGACAATTTTATTCTAATGGTAAAACTGATTTGTCAATATACGAATATATATTAATTAATAATTTCTCAAATGATATTCACTAACCTTAGGTAGGTGAGAGCAGGGCACAGAGGAAAAAATATATAAAAAACGAAAATTCAAGGAAAGATTATAAGAAACATTCATACATATAGCCTTCTCATTTGTTTATAATTTCTTTCATTGTTGAAATGTTTATTAAGTATCGGTTAGTGTTCACTTAGCTTACTTTTTGTCGAAGTTTCGTTACCGAAATTTTCGATGTATTAAATGTAGGTTATTATTGTTTATGAATTGACATTGTATAAAAGTTCTTTAATTTTTTAATTAATTTATTTTTTTAATAACAAAATACTTTTAATAGTAAAAATTTATATTTTATATATGAACTACATACGCAGGGCCAATTTGCCATTATATACTCGAATTCAAAATAATAATGTATTCTAGCAAAGCGTTTATCGAAAGTAGATAGTTTTTGCAATATGTACACCAAATTTCAATGAAAAGTACGGGTTATTTATAATTATATCACCGAAAGAACGTTAAGCGGTATATTTTGAAATATTTTTTTTGCTTCACTAATAATTTACTTTTCGCATCCAAATAATTATTTTTATCACTTTAAATTATTTTCTATCTGTATATAACCCTTTTATTAGTAATGGTTTTGAAAACAAAAATAGTTTGAAGATAGTTTTCAAATTCGATACATTTACAAAAATTGCGCAATATCCAAAGGAACCAATCAGAGTTTAGGGACATTTTCTTACATCTTTAGATCACTTTTTTAGAGAGGTATTTCAAGAGGTTTCTAGGAATTTTACTGGATTTTGACCATTTTCAGGTGATTTTTACGAACTTCTAAAGATTTTTAGGATTTTAAAAAAAGTTCATGAAATTTCAAGAGAATATCTAACAAGTTTAATAGAATTTGAAGGACGTAAAGAGAGCCTTTAAATGTTATCCTAGATTTTAAAGAATTTCAAGAAGTTTCTGATGGCGATATTAAGAGATTTTTGTTAATTTTATCTTGGATTTCAAAAAACATTTATGATTTTAATCGTTTTGGTGAATTTTTAAGGGATATCAAGAGGTTTTTTGGAGATTTAAGAAATTTTAACTAATTCAAAGGTATTTCGAAGGTTTTCCTGAACTTTTTTTTTGCACCATTAGTTTGTTTTTCTTCTTTCAACTTCAAGTCATTCAAAAGCCAATCAGGTTTGCAACAACAATATATGCAAGATTTTCGAGACATTTCGTTACACACCACTTTCTTAAGATAGGAGGATACGATTTGAAGAAATTTTTAAATTATTAAAAAAAAAAAAAACTATATTTAGAATTTGGAAAAATGTTCTCAAACCACTATTAATTTTTGTTTATGATTGGTAAGTCTGAGACGAACCATAAATATAGTAAATGAATTAATAATGTGCAAGTTCTATCAATATATCGGCAGGGATGTGCGCCTATGTATCACTGTAATGGGGATCTGCAGCTAGTGGACCGCCTATCAGTGCCAGAGGGGGTAGTTTGGGGAAAGGGATGGGGTGGTGGGTAGGCATATTGCGGTTGGAATGTTTCATCAATTATTAAAGAAGCATCGTGCCCCTATCAGATCGCTGTAAAATTCATGTCGATCGACGCTGCAGCCGCCGATTGAAAAGCTTTTTTCAGAACATAACTTTATGAGCCAATTACACATCCTACTTTCTCTTTATTAATGACAAATATCGCAATACTTTTTAAAATATATATGAAAGAAATCATATTGCATATAAATAAATAATTAAGAATATTAGGGAATATACAGAGAATATATCTGAATATTTGAAAATATTTTCAAATATTCTCACTCCAAATAACAAATTACAAATGATCGGTCAATCGGTGTAATAAATTGCCAAACTTAAATAATATAAGGATAAAAATGTTCGAATAATGATGTAAATAAATGTATAATAAATTTTCACACTGGAATAAGAATTTCAAGATCGGAAAAGAAGTCTAAAGTGTGAAAGGAGAGTGTGAAAAAGTCGAGAATGTTATTCATTGGAGGTGAAGAATCTTGCAATTGGCGGCAATGTCCTCTGCGAATTGTTAATCCATAACAGGTGGTTGCATAAAATTTCACCGTTCATTGACGGATATTGAATTCGAAATCTCATGATTGCCGCGTTGTGGACAGTGCTCTATTTGTAATACATACGATCGGAGAGCGAGGCACGTAATGCGGTAAGTTTAGCGAATGTTGAGTTGAAATATATCGCTTTATACTAAGGCTAACGTGAAGGTACGTGGCGAGTGCGTCGCATATGTAATTCCTGTTTAGAGTCACCATTACGGTAATATATTGCACATTAAACAAGTGTATATCTTATATATACCTTCAATACGGGAGTCAACTCCCTCGAGTCAACTCAACTCACTCTCATCGTCTCTTTCCTTCTTTTCTTTCTTTAAACTTTTTCTCTAATACTCTATCTCTTTCCTCAAGTTTCCCGTATGGTGGGGAATATGCAGTTCACACATATACTTTGGTCGAAGAAGCTTCTATGCACATGTTCTTTTCAATGCTCGTTCATTCAGGTGCTTCCATGGTTCTCGCCTCGTTAAATTCATTAAATGGAAAAGGTTAGTCTTGTAAGTTGAGACCACGTACTGTCTTATAATACACCCGCATGGGGAGGAAACCATTGGTAACTGAATTAGCGTATATTGTTACATGTCAATGAGATGCACTGTCCAAAATCAATTTAGTCGCCCATCACTGTATTTTCAATTTATCAAACTCATAATATTCCCGAAATTTTTTATTTCAGAAGCACATTTTCCTAGTAGAAAAAATAATTTAGAATCTTTAATTCTTCAAATATAATTTGGTGAAATTCTTTTCAATTTCGTAAATTCACTTGATTTCATTCACTTTCTTAAAATTAATCAAAATCCCATCAAATCTAATTAAATCTCTTAGAATTCCTGAAAATCCACCGAAATTTTGTAAAATCTCTTATGAGTCCTCAAAATAACTTAATATTTCGTAAAATATCTTAAAATTCCTTTAATTACATATTTCAAAAATCTGGTGAAATTTTTTTAAATTTCATAAAAATTACTTGATATTCCGTGATGTTCTATACAATTTCTTAAAGATCCACAACCTATATCGTTATAACTCTTAAAATTACTCAAAATCCTATCAAATCTTATATGAAATTCCTTTCAATTTTTCAAAATCAATTGATATTTCTTCAAATTACCTAAAATACTCAAAATCTCATAAAGTCTCATTATATATTAAAAATTTCCTACAAATTTCTCAAATTTCTTAAAATTCCACAAAATATATAGTCAATTACCTTAAAATTACTTTATAATCCCATAAAATCTCATAATTTTTATGGTAACTGATATGTAAATTTACTGATAAACTGATAAAAAATACATGAAAAGTCTACAATCTTTTTAATTTCTCGAATAATATTCACTAACCTTAGGAAAACATTTGTTCCAAATTTCATTTCAAAATTTTACATTAAAATTTTGAACTAAATTTTTGAGTAAAAATTTTGAGAATTTTTAGTCTCGGAGAATGTAAATTTCGGTAATTTTCAAATTTGAGAATATTTGACATTAGGAATTTTAGATTTTGGGGACTTTTATAACTTTGGGAATTGAAAATATCGATAACTTTCGGTTTCGTTATTATAGAAATATTTTGAAATCGATAAATTAAAATGTAGCTTAAATCTTTTAACCCTTAGTCTGTGGATTTTCTAAAAGGCTCTAGAGCTCTCGTGAAAACGATCAGGAGAGCTTGCTCTCGGATTACGTGAAATCTCGCGAAATCTCGCGAAATCACATATCTACGGGGAGCCATTGTTCGATACGTCGGTCGTTAGATTTCGAGCGTAATTGCTGGGAAACGTGGACGGGGTGAGTTTTGCTTGGGGGTGAAAATGTGGCTGTGGCCCTTGCCTTAGGTTGTGGTATAAGGCAGTAAGGGGTGGTATAAGGCGGAAAAGGCGGTGTTGCTGGAAGACCACTATTGCACTCGGACTGGAGTGAATGGAATGGAATGCGAGTGAACAGTGTACCGTGGGGAGCCACAGACTGCGAAATATATTATATTACATACGACGGGCCAGCAATGAAAACTAAGTGCATATGAGGATCCATGGGGTTATAAGGGTGCGAATCCACTGGACGTATACCATGGTCAAGCGAGGAAATCGAAAAGCCTTCTATATTTACCAAATCCTTTTTCACTAGAAGCATGAATAAGGAAAATTCGAAAGATTATTTTCTCCGCAAAGTTTGCTCTATAATCTCATTATTTTCCTTGAAAGATTTTTCAGGAGAGGGAAAAAACTTCCTCAAAAGTCGAATTCTTAAAAAAACTAGCTGTGAATTCGATCTCGGGTGTTTCATTTAACTATATATTTTTTTGTGCTCTTTTTTTAACAATTTGCTTCCTCATTATGATAATATTGCAAATAAATTTGCTTCCTCATAGAGGAATCATTAACGAGATAGTCATAATTTTCTTAAAATTCAATAAAATTCATTAATCAATCATTAATATACCCGAAAAATTTCATCAATTTATTTACATCTGTCTTTAAGTTAATAGGGCGACAAAAAATGACGACATCCATACACACATCCATATATACATACATCAGGACAATGGATTAGAATCTTGTATTAGATATTTATCACGTGAGGAAAATTTAATTAAACGATTTTAAAAATATTAGAAAATGTATCGAAAACAAAGCTTCCCTTATGAGAAAGCAAAAATGAAGAAAAAAAAAAAAAAAATGAGAAATTAGATTCGAAATTTGATGAAAGTTAATATTTATCGAGATAAATTAGCGTCAAAAATCGACTGCGGTCATAAGGATGTAATTCCATTAAATTTTCTTTTTAAGATCCCGGTTAACATTAAACGTATGTCTTAAATCTCTTAAAATCTTTTGAAATTTTTTGAAATCCGTCTAAACACTTTAAAATCTTTTTAAACAACTTCAAACGATTACAGAAATTTTTAAGTGATCTCAAAAATGTTTAGATGATTTCCAAGAATCCAAAAACATTTCTTGAGTTTTCAAATCACTTTAAAATCTTAAAACTTTTTTGGATTTTTTGAAATCCTTAAAATTACTTGAAATCTCGTGAAATCCTTTCAGATATCGTGATACTCTTGACATTTTTTGAAAATCCTTAAATTTTTGTATATACTTTTCAAATACTTTAGAATTGTTTTATATCATTTAAAAATTCCTACTTACAAACATTTTAAAATAACTAAAAATCTTGAAGTTATTAAAATTTTTTGAAATTCCTTAAAGTCATTTAAAATATTTAGAAATCCTATAGGAAATTTTGATACCTTTGAAATCATGTGAAAGCACTTGAAATATTTAAATTTTATGGAGTTTATTTTTAATTCTTTAAAATTCTTTAATATCATTTAAAATCCCTTAAAATACTTTTAAAAAATTTAACTATTCCAAAATCTTGAAACTCATTCGAATTTCTTTGAAATTCTTTTCAAATTATTTAAAATCAATTGAAGTCTATTTAAAATTGCTTTAAATTCTATAAAATCACTTAAAAGCTCTTGAAATCTCTTTAAATTCTCTAAAATCCTTAAATTCTTTGGAGTTCTTTTAAAGTTCTTTTAGATCATTTAAAATCCCTTGAAATACTGAATATATGTTGTTATGATTGTTCTTTAATAGGAATAATTTACAATTTAGAAAGAGATATGCAAATCTATGCCTCTTATAAATTGCTAGTTTCCGTACGATTATTATAACTACGTTTCAACCATTTGAAATAGAAGATAATTAAATGTAAATGAAAAGCGTTTAGCTTTAATCAAGAGGATAATATCATTTTTATGAGTAGATTAGTTGCCGGGCTTGTAATCGGTGGGGAGGGAAACGATTATTTTTACCCCATGGGACAAACTGTGAGACAAATATGGGGCCCAGAAAATGCTAATTTGGTTCATTATATGCTAACTGGTGTTTTCTGAGCGTAAAGCTTAATATTTGTCCACCGAACGATGTCAATGCTTCTCTCGCGCGATTTAAGTGGGTTTCGTGGAACGAGCCTAAATTTCCATAAAGGTTAAGGCGCAGTTTACTCTAGGTTAAAGCGTTTCCTGCCATTCGTAACCCTCATAACTACATATGCCCAGCCGCGATGTAAACACAGACCATAAGGCGTCGCGTCGATGTGCGAACTGCTAAAGTTGAATCCATTTCCTTTCTTGTTTTTTGGGAATATGTTTATAGATCCGGGCAAAAGATCTTATCACACAAGGCCTCTAAATTCAATGTTTCGATTCTATTCATCGCATCGTCCACTGTAAGTTTTATATTCGGTTTTACATGAATATTTTAAAATACACTCTTTTTCTATTTCTTTTCAAACTTTTAATGCTAATTTAAGACGAAGTACTAAAATGTTACAATTAAGTACTTTCCTATCATAAAAAAGAAATGTTACCAATATATTGAACACATTATTGTCGAAGTGATTGAAGGTATTTTACGATGTTTCATTAGATCATTACAGTTCATGGGCTTTTTTGTTTTTTTTTTTTTTTTTAATAATTTAAAGGGATTTTATGATATTTTATGGGATATAGAGGATAAGAACTATAAGAACTTTTAAGGAATTCAAGGGATCTTAAAACATTTCAGTGGATTTTCAGAAATTTTTAGACATTTAATCAGATTTCATGGGACTTTGAGTAATTTTAAGATATATATATATATATATATATATATAT